>JAODKC010000016.1:22048040-22059697 GCA_026777985.1 Mormyrops attenuatus | reverse complement strand
TCTGTGTGTGTGTGTGTGTGTGTGTGTGTGTGTGTGTGTGTGTGTGTGTGTGTGTGTGTGTGTGTGTGTGTGCGTGCACCCTGCGGTGTGTTGGCAACTGCCCTGGGTTGGTTCCCACCTGCACCCCTTGTTTCCAGCATAGGCTCTGATCCCCCCTGTGACCCCTGTTGGGATTAAGCAGTTACAGTGATGGATGGATGGATGATTTATCATGAATCTACCTAGCTTTGATACTAGTTGGATACATATTTAGATTATTAGTAATAATTTTGAAGCAAGTATTTTAAACTAAAAGCAAGCACAGCTACGTATTGGAGGTTATATATGGGGGCATTTGCTGCATCTGTGTGCAGTCACATGACACACAACATAGAATTTTCCGTAGTGCCTCCTTGAGGACAACCAGAACCGCACACCCGGTTTGGATTTGATACAAAGTCCTTTGATGTTACGTAGAACCATGCAGTTTTTTTTCCCCCCTGCTGCCATCTATCTACTAATGGTTAAGTGATAAACGTGGGCATCCATTGTATGCACAGTAGTGAAACCGATCTCCAGTTTTGTAATTTTCCAGTGTGTTCAGTGTATCGAGTAGCTGAATAAAATTTTTTTATGTGAAATTCTGATTTGAAAATGATTTATTATGAGCATCTACCATGTTTGCTTTACTGTATATAATCACTTTTTAATGCCAAAATTGTGTTTTTTTTAAAAGATCCATCCATCCATCCATCTTCCATTTGCTTTATCCAGGTGATGGTCATAGGGTGGCATGGAGTCTATCCCAGACAGCACAAGGCACAAGGCTTGGGTACAACCTGGACAGGATGCCAAGGTTTAAATAGACAGTTAGGCTAGCTGGTATTTCTAAACTGCCATTATTGTGTGAACACGTGCATGAAATGTGTGCTTGCCCTGTGATAGACTGGCATCTTGTCTAGAATGTTTGAAGACATTAGGATGGATGTGTGTGGCTATGCCTGTTATTTAGATTCACATTTTAGTTTCTTTAGCAAAATTATCAAAATCTTAGAACTAAAACATTTTGTATATACATTTAATAATCTCACATAAACTGAAGTAAAACTCGATTAATTGCAAAGAGGTCCTATTCTTCAAAACTTTGCACTTTTTCAAAATCAGCTGTTGTATAGTTTCAGAATGTTTCATTTCTCCTGTTAATTCATCTTGTTTATATAACAATGTTTTTAAGAATATATATTTATGCTTCGGCTTGGGCCATGCAAGCATTTGCTTTAATGAATCCCTAAGGACAAGGATTCTCCTTTGCCTGTAGCATTACATTGAGCCTCATTTAACCTTATATGGCCCTACTCAGTTTTCTGGCCATGACAGGTGGATGGCCATGAAAATACATCACCAGAACTGTACTTAGGACTAAGGTGAAAAACAGCAAAAAGGACATCCAGCAAGACCATCAACAGCACTCTCAGCGCCTACTCAACGACACGCCCTTGAGGCAAAACGCACTTTTAAAATACCTAACCTCATATGCTAATGAGAAATATGACATGTTGACTGATTCATAACCGACTCAGCCAAGGATTTCAAGGCTTTCTGCATCCCGTGAAGTTCCAGCAGACATGTAGGAAGACGTGATTGCTAAACACCCATATTTCCTTTTATCATTCCATTTAACATGTAAATGATTGTACATTAGATCCAAAGCCAATGGTTTGTTAATTTCATTACTGTTCTCATCGATTTACTGTTTCTTCAGTAGTTTTTAAATCCAGCAGTAGTACATGGGGTTGATTATGTTGCTTGCAAAAACTTCAAACTAACGTTGTCTAGCTTAATGCAGATTTCCAAAATAATATGTTAGAATCCAGAGAAGTTCAGAGCTGAGCAAACAAGATTAATGTGACTGGAAAATATGTTGAATGTCCTTGATTTAAAAGGACTGTTTAGACTGAAAAGACAAGACTATTACACAACACATCCATTTATTTCAATTGCTGCTTTTCACTATAGCATCCTCAGTGTAACATAGCAAAATATGATTGTATTACAATATTAAAGCTTTTGTGGCTTGATGGGTATAGCTGAAGATAGAATATAAATGGTTTCATGCAAGATAGATTTGAAATAAGTATAACAGGCAGACAAAGGCTTTTAAAATTCCCTTCAGGATATCATGCATGACCTGCTTTTAATGAACACATGGCCAAGCACTGATTCTTGAGTACATTGTTTGCTTTTTCAGATTAGTTACTGGAGCCTTCACCTTCAGCAAAACACAATTTATTAGCAGATAGACTAAAAACGCAGCAGGATTTTCTAAAGACAGACAACTGCTGGCAAAGCCTGTAGATTTACTTAGAGTCTAAAAATTGGGAATACTCCACCTGAAAATTGACTAAAACAGTATAACTGTCGGAATGATGTGGCCCGCGCTTTCGTAGTTTATGGACTGCTTTGAACTGAAGCCAAGTGCTGTAGACAAAAAAACAAAGACCAGTAAGAAGTAAAATAATCACAGCAGCACACAAAACACTTCTCCTTTTATAGCATTGCAACAGCGTTGTTTAAAAGATATGTTTTCTTGACATCTTCATTTTAACAAAGCTGTAGAAATGTAGTGAAATTCAGATTGATGTGCAAATTCTGAAGCTAAGTTGTGAAGCCTCATATAGCTGTTGCGTTCTGTGGGGCCACACATATTTGTTAATGTGACACTGAATGCCTTTCCTGGCAATAGAGAGTGGGGAAAATCTGTCTTCTTCAGAGTTTGCCTGAAAGTCAGCATGAATGGCCTGGACTTCTGGAATATGATCATAAGGGTGATGGTTACATACCTTCCAGCTCCACTTAAAGAAAGAAAGATTATAAAGTATGTTAACTAATTATGAAGTTAAATGGGGATATTTCCATTTTCATATAAGAGATTTATTATTCCTATCCAGAATCTCAGAGTAACAGCCCTCTGCAAACATTTGTAAAACCTAGATAAAGCAGCCCTCAGTTTAAGAGTTCTGCAACCTTTGAGAAACATTTTGCTTTTTTTAATGAATTTGAACTTGAATTCAAGATTGAATTGAAGCATGTTGAACATATTATGTGTTAAATCTTACTAATCGTGGTTATTGTCATATTATTAAGAGTTTTAAGGCAGTGTGAATATGGGCTTGCCTAAAAGCAGCACACTGGAGAAAATGCAGCACCTGTGTAAGGACTGACCCACCAACTGTGTTGACCCCCCCCCCAGAGCTTCAGCAGGGGGACCAGGAGGATGGCTGTGAGGGCAAGGAGGAAGGACAGGAGTCGCCCATCGTCTGCGGGGACAACATTCACTGCTACAGTCAGGTCCAGCCTGGGACCCCAGGTGGGTTTGTGGATAAAACTGAAATATGCCTGCTCAGATATTTAATACACATTTACAAAGCTCCTACTCCACCTTTCTACAGGCTACACTGCGTATAAACGTTTTGGAGAATGTGCTGTTACATGTGTAAAGCCTTCACTGTGTGTACAGGTGTGTATTTATCACATTGTGGGGACCAAATGTTATTTTTAAATTTGCGGGGCCATTTTTCAGGTCACCACGATATAAATCTGTGAATGCAATCAAAAAACTAAAAATGCCAAAAATCTTGTATTTTGTTTGGTTACTTATGGGTAAGGTTAAGGCTGGGTGGGGGTTAAGGTTGTTGTTGTTGTTGTTGTTGTTGTTGTTGTTGGGATTAAGGTTCTTCCCATAGAAATGAATGGCGAGTCCCCACAAAGATATATAATGTGTGTGTGTGTGTGTGTGTGTGTGTGTGTGTGTGTGTGTGTATAAAAGTATTACTCCATATTATGTCAAGTTATAGCCTGGCAGTTTGGCACAAATGTGGGACAGAGCTTCCAGGCTGCAAAATTGAACCAAACAATGGACTGTAATATATTAAAAAAAGGAAACGGGGCATGTCTACTCTTTAAGATACAAAATATAAGCCAGCGTTTTCAAAGCTTACTGACAAAACACCTGAAACTTACTGAGTGAAGGGAACAGTGTGTAACTCTGTGCATTCTTTCAAATCCTTTCTGTCTTCAGTCTACACATGGGGGGGCTAGAGCCCACAGCACAACCATTCTGGTATTTCCATATATTATAAGCATATAAGATAGCACAGCATACAAAACGAATCTCAGAAATTATAACATTAAGATTCACCCAATTACCATTATTTCTAAACAAAATTATATATAAAAAAAAATAAATCAAATAAATATATAAATACAGCAGGATGGGATTGTGAGTCGGTGGCTTGCAATGTGGCCTCAGATCTCCAAGGATGGGAGTTTGAAACAAAGGTCAGAAATTTCAGGCAACTACCAACAAACCTGTCACCATCATTGTCACTTACCTGCTCCATGAAGATGGCTGCTGTGTCCCTTCAGTCTTTTATGATGTCATTTATTTACTGCAATTGAATTTGTCTGCACTCTGACATAGAGTGTAACTTTGGGGTGCTATCATTTATTTTTTTTTATTTTGTAGCAGCCAGTTATGAACAAATACAGTATCTGTGCATTTGTTTGCTTAAGAGTTGTGTTTGTAGTACACTCCCAAGCATAGTAAACATTCCCACATTGTAGATTTTTTCTTGTTTCACTGAGTTAAATGCTCAGAGCAGGTCTGAGGTATTTGTAGGCACAGCACTGGTGACCATTACCATGGAGATGCAGAACATTACCCAAGCTCAAACATGTCCCTGTGTTGATGTGATGCTGTGTGTGTCATGCAGATGCAAATGTGTCACTGGATCTATACACCTCCCTCTGTGTATCATTTAATAGTTTTTTTATATATAAATATATCCTTTATATTTTCGCACATGTATTTTCACTTTACATAATTAATCCCTTTGCAACCTTCGCAAGCGGTGAGGAGATGAGATAATAAACCTTAGAATATTTACAGGGCAAATACACTGTGTGCATGTATTTACCAACCTGTTTCTACTAAAAGATGGTCACAAAAAATATTGGCAACAAGCACAGCTAGGAAAACCTAAATGCTTAGCTGATAGCTCTGTAGATGGTCACCTTGCCTTAGGTTTACAGTGGAAAGCACCCCATACCCCGGTTGCTGGAGACGGGTGACGTCCTGGAGCCTGTCCTTCATTTAAGCTAACAGCTGAGAGCAGCTCTGAAGAGCAGAGTGCTGGTGGGTGACAGGAGCAGGCAGGCCACTGGCAGGTCAGAGTGCATGGCAGAGCCCACACTGTGGCTAAGGCACCCTAGGCAGTCTGCTCTCATTATGAAACTGCATCTAAAAGTAGGCGATGCGGCTGATATGGCTCAAATTAGCTTCCCGCCAGCGCAGAATCCATTGTTGCTAGTGGGCTTTCCATACCTGGGTCAAACCGTGTGTTTGTTTCTCTTAAGCAGAGCCCTTCATTAGAAAAATGTTCTCTGCCATGGTCTGTTTCGTACCGCTTCTCCCAGTAAGCCAGATCTTACAGTGAAAGTGGGCTTTGGCCCAAACTCAGTTTGCACCTCCAGTTTATGCGGCATGCATATGTATTGCTTTACTGCAGAACCTCCACATCACACTTAGCATGCTGTATCCCTGGGATTAAATGTTAATTTTTAAATGCAATTTTTGCATTACATTTGATCATTTTGCAGACTAAATATGAAATAGAACTCAGCCTTATTCGTATGGAAAGCCTTTGAGTACTATTTAGCCAATTATGTAATATTAAGAAGAAAATTTTGAGTAATTATATGTAATTATCTGTAATTAGTCTCTAACTATTTCCTTTTGTGCATTTGTATTTCCTACTGATATTCATTAGTTAATTAGTACATTTATTGTTTCTACTGTTAATCATATTCATAAATCATGAAAAGGATGTTTGCTGAATGATTCATTGGCCTATAGACCAAATGAGTCTATAATGCAGCCTAGTAGCTTTTGAAAATTCTCAAGTATAGAAGGGTTCATATGAAAATGCCTCTAAAGTGTTGCCACCAAATAGTTCCCCTCCAACTTTTAGAAATATGGATGTGTGAACTTCAAATTCCCGTTTTATTTCCTTGTCAAGAACGTTTAAAACATGTGAACTCTCCTGATTCTCCTTTTTTCCAGATGCATAATAGTAGTTTCATTTATGTGTTGCCTGGATATTGTGAGGTAGAGGAGAGTAACGTCTGCCTTCTATTCATAGAGATTATTTGTATTCACAGAGCTCGGTTTCTATGGTCCTCTGTGTCCCTCACTATGTTCATGCCTGATAAAGGCAGGAGAGACCAAACAGCACCCCTGGGTCTGGGGATCGAGGGTGGGGTGGGGTTTCCTGGATTCGCCAGCATGGTTACAGGATGAGGCATTGTATTCGAAGAGCCCACTTCCCTGCTTCTGTGGCCGTACGCCCCTGTCAGAAGTTAGGCAAGTCTGCCAGCCGCTCAATTGCTTGTTCTCTGCCTTATCCTGCCAAAAAAAGACTTTTTGTTTTGAGCTCCAGAACAATTGCGATTGTTCTTCTATTTTTATTCCATCAACTTTATCTGATCAGACAGAAGTTAGAGCCAGGACCCAGATCACTGTTCTACAAACTGCCTGTGTAATGGAGCTATTTATAACCAGTATTGACACAAGGAAAAAGCTGACCTGTCTGTTACAGGTCTTACAATTTGACTGGAAGCTACTCTCCACTGAGCCCAAGGTTTTAGTGTCAGTGCTAGTCTGATGGTTTTTTCAGGCATGTGACTTCTCACCCGGTGTGAAAATGTGTTTCATTACTTAAGCAGCTCTAAGTCTAACTCTAATTTTATAAATGCCAGGAATGCTGACCAATGATATACCTTTTTCCTTGTGACAGTGGTTTGTACAGAAATTTTGATGGGTTTCTGCTGGCCTGATAATATCCTGCAAGTTTGTGCTCTGGTCTACTCTCCATATTTATACTGACACTGATTCTGTATCATTTCTTGCCTTCTCAAAATCAGTGTCATGGAGATCATCCCTCCTGCCTTCTTGGTTCTTCTCTTTCCTCCACAGATTCAGACTCAGGGTGCGTGCTGCTGAACACTTCGAGAAAAGTAAGATGCTGTTTGTCAAGTATGTCTCTGGGTCACTCTAACCTGACTCACCAGTTACACAATTCTCAGCACATGCTCGGTAAGACACACAGAGAGCATACAGAACAGTCGTTTGCATGCGGTGGACACACAATCTCCATCTATTCGTTATGTAGTATGTAAAGCTGATGAACTTCGAAGAGGAGGTCAGAGCTCACCGGGACCTGGACAGCTTCCTGGCACAGGCCAGCATCCTGCTGGACGAGATGGCGGCCTCGCTGGACGAGGTGCTGAAGCGGATGCTGCACCGCGTGGCTCAGGACAGCCGCGCCACTGAGCCTGCCTGCAACTTCGAGGAGGTCATGCGTCTGCTGTTCACTGATGCCGTAGCGCAGGAGGTCAACGGTGAGCGCAGTTCCCAGTCATGTTGTCTGTGTTATTATACAATGTTTTCAGCATGTATTTTCTGAAAGAAAATTCTGTGAAATCTGCTTTGTGCCTGTATTAGTATTAGTATTCCTGTTTTATGGAGTAAATTAATTGTATTAACTATAGTGAATATTAAATACATTATCAATTTGTAGGCCACATCTGACTGTCTGAAGGGTAGAATGATCCCAGTACAGCTCTTTCTGAGATAGCTGGTGAGGACGCCTGGCTCTCCAGGCAATACCAACCTGTTGCCTATGGCAACTATTTTGCTATCAGGGTCTTCAGAGCATTAGCAATACGGAAAAACAGCAGGCATATTTCAAAATATCTCCGTCACTCTGATTCCCACAGCCCTGCTTGGCTGCCAGCCCTGTAGGTGTTCAGTGCTGCACATAGCGATTCGAGTCACTCCACACCCCTGAGAGAGCAGTCAGGCCGCATGACATCAGAATGCGCAGTGCGGGGTATGTTAACAGTGCTGGTATGACCTTTCAAAAGCCTGTTCGGTCATAGGCTGTCTAGGCAATACATTGTCATCACTGTGAAAGGCTAACGGAAACCATGGGCAATTAAAAAAACAGCATGGAGGACAGATGCTGGTGCAAATGAAATATCACGATGCTCCCCGCAAAGCACAATGTGAGCACTGTGCTAAAAGAATGGACCAGTGTTGCTGCTCTCCTCTATGTGGGATTGTCTTCTCAATTCCTTAAGTATTGAATATATGTCTTTTTGGTTTTATCATGCAGAGAAATCTCAAAGCTTTGTTTTCTTTGATAATGGTAAGGTATAATACACATAAGATATATATGTGAAAAAATATTTTTTTGTTTGTTATTTTGTCATTGTTTATAATTTCACCTCAGAATCTTGTGAATCTTCTTTCTTGGAAAATCACAAAAAAGTACCATACTTTTAGTTTTTCTGCCAGATATTAGCTGACATTGCACCACAGAATAGAACAAGGAGTGAGAATGAGAGCAGACCAGGACAGAAGCAGGATTACTGTTTCACGCCTTTTAGAGGATGTCAGTCTGGCAGGATGGGATTAATAGAGGTTTGTGTGTCTCCATTTCACACGTTTGATTAGCTCACCTCTTCTCCAATCAGCAGGCAGACAGATACCCATGTTGTGGATCTGTTGAAATCAGATTTATTGGATCTGGCGAGGGGCCCCATCTGACACACGTGGTTCGATACAAACTTACAGCTTAGGTCACCGTGTGATTTTTTTATTTTTTTATTTTTTTTTGCCATGTGACACAGAAAAAAAATAATGAAAGTTTTGGGAGAAAAGCATGTAATATTTTTAATGTTATATTTTTATTAACTACTATTTGACTCCACAGTTGCTTTAATATTCCATTTACCCACCGATGGTCTTACTTTGATCGGTTACAATGTCTGTCAGACTGTTTACAGTAGCTGAAAACCCTAACCCTAACACTGGGGTTCATCTCAGACCGAGCTTTCACTGAGCCAGCCAATGGACAGTTCAAAGAACAGAGCTGGATCCAAGGAGATCCAGCAGAACACACCGGACCAGTTTGTAAGGTAGCCAGGAGTGGAGTAACTTCTCTAAGGGCCATAAGCTAATGTGGGTATGGGGCCCTACTATTTATTATACCGGAAATACCTGGCATAAAACTAACTAAATACTCAAAAAGAAGAGGGAGTGGACTGTGGACGGCGCAAAAAGGAAAGAACACAACAAAACCAAACAGCTTCCTTAATAAGTGTTAAGTGGTTTATCTAACTCAATAAAGTACGCAAAAGTAACACCTAACTAGTCTAAACGCTAGCTTTAAAACATAAAATACAGGGGGTTGCGCTCGCCCCTTTACCTAGGATGTCTTAACACAGGCTTGAACGTACGTGTTGGGAGTATTGGCACGCCCCTGCTACTCTGTCCAGCCCTCTGACCCAAATTACCAGAAAAGAACAAGCCGGGACAAACAGGCACATTACAGACAGCAGCCAGCTGGAAAAAAAAGTTTTTTTCCTGTGGTCCTGGGCAAGATGTAAGCCGGCAGCTCCTCCTTTCCAGCACGATGGTTGGCTGATGGAAACGCGCAATGTCATTGGATGAAGGTGATGATTGGCCGACGGAAGTGAGCTGGAAATGATTTGCTGCCAGACAATTAAGGACCATCCCCTGTTAACTAAACGAGCGCACAGTTAATGCAGACAGACACACACCCGCATAACGAGCGCAGCTACGGGCTCCACACGTAACAATGGGGCCCTAGGCTAACATATGAACATCAATAATATGCCAATCAAAGTGCAGGGTGCCATGACTGATTGGGGTGGGGGCTGTCGGTAAAAAAATCACTGATGAGGATACTGGAGGTATCGTGCCGGCAGATCATTCAGCCAACTTTATTCATTCGTTTAACGTAGCATTACATAGCATAGTTATCGGAGGGCTGAAAACAGGAGTTTGCATTGTAAGCAAAGAAGGTAACAGTAGATCAACTGTACATCAGCATCACAGTAACTTGGGTTGCCCTCTTGTGGCTGGGTGGATTTGTAACATGTCTAAGAAATCCTTCAACTATAAGAAGGGTGCTACTGTATGATGAATGAAGTAAACAGGTTCAACCCTAGGGGATATAAGAGGCCGTTTATAATACAATGTAATATATTACAATGCTGTATTATGAATGAGCTCTATGAAACTCTATGGAGTGACTTATGCAGTTTGAGCAACATGATGAATGTAATCCCCAGAAGGGATTAAAGGGTGCTTAGTTTGGGGCAGGCTGCTTCACCAGCAGTGTCTACTTTACTGTAAGCTTCTAAAACAGAGAACTGTATTATAACTGTTCTTTTATTTTGTAATTAACCGTTTAAAACTTTCATGCGAACAGTTTTGAATTTGATGTTCAGTCTGCTGATTTTAAATATGTGAAAATGCACATTTTGTTTGCATAGCTGTGAAAGGTGTCTGGCTGCACATGGACAATATTCAGCTCTAAGAATAAGCAGGCACAGTCCTATTAGAAATACCATGCATGCTGCATGTTCAGGGAATGATCGGTGTCTTTGGATTTGTCTGGATACACTGTATGCTTCCATCAGAGATCTCCTGCCAGTTTCTCTTTGTCCAGTTGCTGTGTTAGGATAGGGAGAGTGTGCCCCTCTGCTAAGGACAGGTGGTGTGCATTTACATTCTCTCCTTTATCAAATCTGCTATTGATAATTAATTCTTATTTCTCTATAATGCCTTCTATGCCTCACTTGTAAAATTCTGTCTGTGTGGTCATGTCTAGTTTTCCAGAACGAGAAAGAGGGATCGATAGAAATGTAAACAAGGTCTATGACTGAAAAGAATATGGCCCAGGCTATATGTGGAGGTCTAGAGGAGGTCTAGTGTGTCCTGAGCGGAGCAGCCAGATTTTTTTCCGTCGCTCACAGCTAATGGCTGCAATGATTAGAAGCATCATAGAAGTCCAGCCCCCACTCACAGAGCACTTGTCACCCTTCTAGTGCACCTGCTGTCCGAGACCATCCAGGGAGTGACAGCCACTGCTACCGGCGTCCAGTACCAGCAGTCCTGGCTCTGCATCCTGTGAGTCACATGGCAGCAGGTGCTCCGGGTGAAATCCATTTCACAGTATACTGTGGTTATAATCTTGTGGTAATGATAACCTTCTTAGAGGTGTGCTCTGTAGCTATTCGCCACCCTCTCCGCCTGCTGCCCAGTTGAGCCCCTTTCCGCTAACCTCTCTCCTCTGTAGCTGCAATGTGAAAAGCCTCCAAAGACGACATGTCTGCATTTCTCGCTTGGAGAGACCCCAGAACTGGGGGGAAAACTGCTGCGAGGTCCGTTATGTCATCCTCATCCTCGCCCCACAAAAGATGGTAACCTCCGTTTGCTTTCATTGTATTCTGCAAAGTGGTATTAGATGTGTTTGTTTACATGTATGCCTGCAGTGTTACTGTTACTGGTGATCATTGCCCACCCTCAGAGTGCAATTTAGCTGTCTGACCATGATCCTCACCGCAAACCGAATGCTGTCAGACATTAATCTTCTGTGGCATATAAACATCAGCTGTGTGTGTATTTTAGCACTATCAGTGCTTGATTGGTAAGCTTAAATATGAAAAGATAAACAGGAAGAAAGCTCAATTGTTTGTGCTCAGTTGTGAAAGGGTGACTTGCATTGCTTCCTCACTCCAGCTCTGGG
>JAODKC010000016.1:22022412-22039207 GCA_026777985.1 Mormyrops attenuatus | reverse complement strand
CCCCCACCCCCCCCCCCCCCCCCCCCCCCCCCCCCCCGCCCCCCCCCCCCCCCCCCCCCCCCCCCCCCCCCCCACGACTCCAACGGGCTATATTTACCGTAATGTACGCTGCACAGAAGTGGTCCTTGTATTGTTTTAAAGCTATTGTCCAGCTCTATAGATTGAACAAATAATATGTCATTCCCATATGAATAATTACTATGTAATAACTGGTTAGAATATTAAAAATTCAGTAATTTTTAATCAAATTCAACCAAATTCATGTGTAATTCTTATAGAGTGGCATAATAATAGATTGAGTGGGACATGAACGCATGTGCTAACTACTGCTCTCCCATCTTCACAGACATCTTATCCCCCTACCCACTACATTCGCAAAGTCCCACAGAGGAAGATCCACTACCTCACAACTTTGCAGATCACACAGCTGCTGATCCTGTGTGCCTTTGGCATGTATCCTCTACCCTACATGAAAATGATATTCCCCCTACTCATGATCTTACTACTTCCCATCAGGTAAGCTCCTGATTATGGCCTGCTGATTTTGCTTTAATGCTCCAAAATCTAAGGCTATGTGTTTATTCGCACAAGCCAATTGATTTGTTTACACATGCGTATTTAGCATAGCCTACAGTACTACACCATATAGACACTAACCTTTTCTCTACACTTTCCCCAGGAACAACCTGTTGCCCAGAATCATCGAGGCCAAATACCTGGACATTATGGATGCCCAGCACATGTAAAGGACTGTAGGACTGGAACTATAAAAGGCCATTATCTGTTAAAACATGAGAGGAAAATGTAGCAGTTTAGTCAGCAACTTCAATGACAGAAAGGGATAGGAGTACCCAGCTATACGACGACTGTCACATGACCAAGTATAGGTGAACCATCCAGGTGTGCTCTGTGTCTCATTCTGTTCTCTCTCTTCTTTAGCTTTTGTTACTACTTGTCTATGAAGTTTGTTGCCAAAGCTTATCAAGTCATATATCTCTAACTGAGCAAACCAATAAGCAGCTGTAGTATGAAATATGCTGGTGTTTGTACTGCAAGGAAGTAGGAGGAATTTTCACCGAAGGAGTCTTTTTGCAGGTGTATGAATTGTGGAGCTTTTAATAAGATGCTTTGGATAAAAGCATCTGCTAAATGAATAAATGTAAATGTAAATAATCTGCTGATGACTAGGGGATACAGGAAGACTAACTAGGTTATTACCTGTGAGAGGTGACTCGAATAAGGTCCTGGCTGTTGCACTTTATCACACGGTTAATTCTGTTCTTTTCAGTTACTATCTTTTTTTCTTATAAAATGATTTTTACATTGACTGATTAAACACGTGCTAAGATGGGGTGGTGCTTCTGAGGCATTTAAACATGATATCCATCACCTCTGACCCTATACATATAAGCCAGCTCCAGGTGTCAGTCACTGCTTTTTGGTGAAGATGATTTGTCAACAATATCTGTCTCACCTAAAAGAAATATCAGAGCAAAAGCATTGAATAAATCTATATAATAATAAAATGTTTTTCTGAGCTGCACATGAACAAAAGCAAAGGCAGCATTGCAAAGTGTGACAGTGAGACTCGCTCTCATTGTAGTGCTTCTCTGTTTGCTTTAAAACGGTGACCATATCTATGTTCTCTCCTTCCTTATTAAGTCAGTCCCTGCTGTTTGCCCAGGTCATGTGCCAGTGTCAGTCTGTTCCATTACCCATCCGCATTGTAAACTGGCATCATTGCATTTACAGCCAGACTCCAAAGACAGCTGATGTAAGCTGACGAACGACATAGAAACTGAGTTATGGTACACCATACTGCACATTAGTATGCCTTCTGCGAAAATTGTAGTCGTGCCAGTCTGAAGGTTGTTTATTTTGCTGACAAAGTTGAAGGGACCTGTTTTTATGAACCTCTCAATGGTTATATGATTTGAACCTACTGCATTTTAATTTTTTTAAGTTATTGGTAACAGTTCTAAAGCAGATATTGTACTGTAAACAAATAATGCCTATTATTTATAGTAATAATATATATTGAAAAGGGATAAAACTAGTGATTTAAAAATGTTTTTATTAAACTGTATTATTACTATAAGCAACAAGCAAAGCTAATCCACATGTTAGTATGAGTGGGCAATGTGTCCGTACGGAACATCTTTTACAGCATATCAGTACTTTGCTCCTTTGATTGTAAAATAACTAACCAAAATATTGATTCATATAAATTCATGTATACAGTGCAACTTTAGCTTTGAGGGAAACAGGGCCAGTAGCAGTAGATATATAGCTAACTTTCAGATCCATCAGAGACATCCACAGAGATGCTGAATGTCAGTTAGATTTAGGGTTTATTTGACCACCAGCAGCCTGGAAAGTGGAAGAAACTGAGAATCGTATGAGAGAAAAGCCGTAGAACTTATGCACCAATGAAGGAGATGTTCAAAACCTAATATTGGCATCCTACTGTGGTGTTCTGCCTCTTTTCCTTTCTGTAAGAGCCCTCTTGACTGCACCAATGATATCACAGTAATGGTGGACATGAGGACTAGAAATCAGCGAATGGTTCTAACACAAATAGTATGACCTCTGTAAGGCCAACTCTCGATTTTTCTTCAACTCTGGATTCATGGTTCCATCTTGAACACTTAAGTTCCCTACAGAATAGGGAAATGGCTGGAGAACTGCTAATATTTGTTCAAATCACTAAAAATTCTACTCATTTTATGTGAATCCTTAAGAGTTTGAAGAGTGTTTCTTTGAATGTTATAACACTTAATGATTAGAATAGAATTGTTGGCCAGATCTACAGAATTGGGCTGCATGGTGGTTCAGTGGGCAGTGCTGTTGGTTTGGGAGTTCAAACCCCTCCTTTGTTCTGGGTGTGGAATTTGAGTATTCTCCTTGTGTTGTTCCCTCCTGCAGTCTAGAACATGTGGTTAGGCAGCTGGCATCCTTAAATTGCTCATAGTGTTCACTTGTGTGGGTGTGTGAATCCTGTGATAGACTGGCATCCTATTCAGGGTATACCCCAGCCTTGTGCCCTGTGCTTCCTGGGATAGGCTCCAGGCCCCTTGCAACCTTGACCAGGCCCAGTGATTAGATGATGATGGATGTAGAGACAAAAACTCAATCTTGCCTGTCATTTACTGTGGTTACATTTGTGTGTGTGTGTGTGTGTGTGTGTGTGTGTGTGTGTGTGTGTGTGTGTCTATATCAGATGAATTTCAATGAGTTCCATTTTTGAAAAGTTGCTCTATGATCGGAGATATATATTGATTTGGAAATTTTTGTGTTGCTTTATATATTTTTTTGCCCTTAGATAAGCTGATGACACACTCCACACAGAACATAATTTCTGAAATTATGTTAGGTGTACTTCAGTTTTTTTCTGAATTCTTGAATGTGTAGTAATTTTAAGTAATACAAAACAATTGGTTTCTTAATGTCTACAGAATATTTTGTCACAAAATAAGCTATTTTAATGTAATGTTTAATGTAATGTTGACTATAATATGTAAAACAAAATCAAATAAAAATACGTGACAGAGTTCATCAGTCTATCAGTGTGTGTCTTCGTATAGATATTCTCCAAAAAATAAATACAAAGTGTAAGCATATTGGTTGTTCAGCAAGTACCATCATCTAAGGCATTCGCTTATATTATTTGTACTGGAACACTCTTTTACTATGGATATGTATGTCGATAAACTGGCTTACATTAAAACTATGTATGCAGTATACAGATTTTTGTCAGACCTACCATTTTTATTTGTTCGTTTTTATGTGCAATGTTTGTGATGTTTCTGCTGTGAATATCCAAGCCACAATGCCATCTTCTGGTTAAATAAGCACTAGCTGTCCCTCTCACTAAAATCAAGTATTTGAAGGTGTCATCCACACACAGATTAGAATGTCTGGAGGCGCTGCCCGTTTAGTGTTGAGCTCAGTCCTTATTCGACACACACCGGAATTATTTTTATCTTCTAAATACTTGTTAGTCTGAACTGAATTTTGACTCAACACTTATTATAACCATCTGTAACATAAGAATAGAATCGGGATAATACAAACAACAAGCTGAAATTCCCTTGGCTCTTTTTTCATTGTATGAAAAATGTTGAGAGATTAGTGGGTATAAAAATTGAGAAATTTCCCTTTTGCAATAAGAAAAACTGTCATCAATCTGCAAAAAAAAAAAGTAGTTGAAATACCAGGAGAAGTTCTTTTGCCTCTCTTCTCTGACAGCTGTTCTTTTACTGCTTTTGTAGTATAATGAAGACTTTAAATGATAAAGGCTTGCATAATGCCTCAAAGTTCATTGCAAACGCCAAAAACATGATCACATTTAGCAGCTTTGTCATGAATTCTTTAGTTTATCCACAAATAAAAAACTGTGAGGTAGTTTCATATCCAGTAAGGGCCATGGTAGTTCATCTCAAAAAGCACTTACACCTGAAAAAGTACATCATAAGATACATTAATTCGCACAGGCACACACTAAGAAAAACTACATGCCTTCATGATCCATGAGAACTTGGCAGATACAGAGCTTGGACCATGTTGACTCCAGTTCCCCGTTCCTTTGTTCCATCCCATGTCATGTGACTCTGCTCACCATCCCTCAGTATATTTCACATATTATATCTACAACAGCATACCAAATGCACTTGAATTGCATCAAGCAAACATATACGTACTGTTTCAACTCTTATATTTTGGACTCTTTACAAATGAGATGAAACAAATTAGAGGTAGAATATTTGCGAAGACACTAACATAATAATAATAATAAAAGTATTTTGATTATTGAACCATCCATAAAATAGAAAGAATACATACATTCTTGAGACTTCCATCTGTCTGCTGTATTAGATAATTTGCTGAGTTAGTCAGTCAATGGTCATTTCCACACAACTTACCTGGCTTGCAGTCTTACTGCCTGGTGCTTCTCTTCCATTCTCAACATCTCCCCAATAGCATTTCCTACCACTTAAACCCAGGTCCCCCAATGACTGTGTGAAAATATGTACAACAGTGCCATCATCTGGTTAAATAAACACCTCATCCCACTCTGTTATACACCAGCATTACACTTAAATCCTTTCTGTAATTCTGACCTATTCTTTCTGCTACCACCTAGCACATCTACCACAACATTGGACTTTACTTATCGCACACCCCAGGATCTCAAAGATACTATTTCAGGGGTTATTTTTGTCCATGCTCCCATATAATAAATCTATGCGCAGTAGGACCTGTAGAAACTTTTGACTGTGGTGGCTATCAGGGACATGTTATATTTTTGGGGGTAGGTGCACCACCTCTTCTATGGTTTTGCTTAGAAAATAACACATTTTATTTTTTTTATTTTGATGTGGCGTGGGAAGGTATTTACTTGAGGCCTTCTTTATGCACCAGCCACATGATAAGCCCACCTCTGGCAGACCTGTACTGCTTGCAGAGTTTTTATTGTATGAGCACAAGCACTGATTCACAGACTTCCTCCCAATATCTTTTTATCCTGATCTTGATGTTGACTTAAAGTCAACATCCATTGTTACACTTGAGGCTTATGTTAAATGGGTATATCTGAAATACCATAGTGTAGAATGTAAGCACAATTCAGTCACCATCATGTTACACTGGCCATCATTCTCACTGTAACACAATCCGTGTACTCTCCCTTGCATAGATATAGCTACTAGGGTATTAGTAAAATAAATATTAGGCAAGATATGACAGTTTGTTTTAATTGTATTTTAGAATAGTTTAGGTGAACTTTATTGATCCCAGAAAGAAATTCTTGTGTATACACCACCAAGGTACACACCAAGAACAGACAAACATACAATATAGTTAAAAACAGACAAGGTGCAAAGATAAACGTAGTGGAAAAATTCACAGCACACAAATAGAAAAAAAAAAAAACAATATTATGGACTATTAATTAAATATTGAGAAAACAGAATACATAAATAAATCATAATAAATTAGCGGATGGTAATGTGTAATTAAAAAACGGACAGCATCGGACTTTTCCTGGAAGCTTCCTGGCTTGTTATGGCTCGAGGTAGGGAATGGCACGTCGGCAGCAGGTACACAGGATCACTGCATGGTAACGCTTCTTGGCACATATCAGTGGGATGAGCCGGTGGCTAAAGATGCTCCAAGATAGTGCCTCATGAAACGAATGGGCAGAAACATTCATAATGTTGTTCAATTTTGCTAGTATCTTCCTACCCGCCACCGCCTCCAGCGCTTTTAGCGATCTTCCTGCTTAAATTCATTACCTCTCTCCGGAGTTCGTGGAACAGCTACGCAACATAACACTAACTTAAAAGTTGCATGTTACAAACTATACGACGGACAAAATGTATACGAGCAATACACATCGGTTGGTATATAAACTAGTAGCGCTATGATGACTGGTTTAAAAAAAAAAAAACACTCAAGCAGATAATGTCTTTCTTAGTCTAACCCATATTACTATTCCAATCAAATTAGAAAAACCGATTTTTTGTAATTCTGCAGTGACATCCCGAAAGTGCTTCTGCGATGCTATCGATGAGCGTATTTCCGCGTCAGCGCAGTGAGTTTCTTGCGCCTTCCTCCTTCCGCGATGTCCACGAAACTTCTTACTATAAAACAGCCACGTATACCGTTTCCATCGCGCTGCCCCGCCGTCCAATAAGCGAACCGACCCCGAGCGCAAAACGTCAATTCCCCTGTGTAGCAACTGACGAAGAGGGTGTCGTCTATTAACCAATCAGTAACAAAGACTGCCACTGACAGCTCCTACACCCTTTAGCAGATCTAATCATCGTTGCGCGGGTTCCATGAACTTACCAATAATCTTAACGCTTGCTTCGCATTGGTTCGGCGTGTCAATAGCTGACCAATAAGCGTCTTCTAAACTCTGACCACGCTCCGCAGTTGTTTTTTACTGGAAAAATCCCTGTTGTCAAGCATGACTCCCATGTATCCTGATATACAGGCGGACAACCAATCAGCGTAAATGTTTAGTTTACTCGACCGACCATTGAACCGGATTTGATTAGTCTGTAGAACATTCGATGGACGTTGTTTTTACCCAATTACAATGTGAATCGTGCATTTTCCCGAAACCAGCCCGTTTTCTGGCCAATTACAGAGAAGCAGGGCGGGGCTCAACATTACGAAGGCTGTTTGACAGCAAGCAGAAACAGCATACTGCTATGGTATCCTGGTGGCAGTGTCTGTTTACATGAATACTGGGGGGGGGGAGTACAGTAGTCAGTTACCTGAAGCCATTCAATGTTATTATAACGCTTCTGCGTGTTTTTTAGACAGAGAAAGGGAAAGAAGCACAGAATTCACCCCTCACTCGATACGACACTTCTTCTCCACTAATGTGCTATTTCCACAAATGGAAAAGGGGCTTCAGCTGGCAAACTTGAGCATTTCTCTTGTGCTCCTGCTCCTGCTGCTGCTGAAAGCCCTCACGGGGACTGCTCAGAGCTCGGCCGGGAGGGGAGCCGAACCCGCCGCCGCTCTGGGGTCAGAGACTGTCCAAGATGGTCCCGACGTCATGGAGAGGGCTTTGGGAAGCGTCGGCGCTCTGGTGACCGGAGACGTGACCGTAGAGGATGACGAAAATGGGCCGGCGGAGGAGGAGGACGCAGGGCGAGGCGACGAAGACGCCAAGCTGAAAAGGTGGGCTTGGAGCATGCGAGCTGTAAAAGGTGGAAAGTTCTTTTAATATAATCGAGACATAAAGAAAGCGGCTGGTTACCGAACTTTCTCTTCTCTCCTTTGGGGAACCGTGGCCGGTATCCCACCGTGTTTCCCTTTGTTAGCTGCGCTATCAGCCTGTCGCTTCTTTGGGGGAACTTCTCGGCAGGAGCCGGCCCCCGTGTTCCGCTGGCCCGGGCAGCGCCGGGACTTTCCCGGTTATCACACTAACTTTGCTGGTTAATAGACTTTTTTTTTCCCCCGTTGGACGCGGACTCATTGGTGTCCGGCTTTGAGAGAAGTTCTGCTGGAGAGACATGACATTTTTCGGCCTTATCGCTGGCAGTCTTGATGACTGCGGACCCGGTTTGATCTGAAAGTCTTGTTCTGTGTGTTTGTTTACATGCGTGTTTCCGCTTAATTTGGATAACCCGATTAAACTTGTCGCCAGTTAAAATGTAACCAGAAGTGGCTCCAGGAGCTGAATATTCACAGGTGTCGGTACCGGTGCACGTGGATCCGCCCGGATCCTCTGCTAATCTCTGCAATGCAGCCGGTCCATTCTCACTGACTGCATTTTTTTTTAACAAACAAACATGCAATCAGGTGGGCTTTGAGTAAACAGTTTAATTCGGTCATTTAAAATCAACTCGCTCCATTTGATGTTAACTTCATTTTCTCCTCCGGTAGGTTTAGTAGGATGTTTTCCGGTTTATGGTGGTCAAGTCAGCAGAAAAACAATGCTACACTGGATAAGTAAAGCCATGCGTTACTTGTGACAATCTCTAATGAGCGCTGATTAATCATATTCATATCGTATTACGCTAATGAATTGGCTCGTCGTTAAGTACTTCCAAATATTTTTTTATGTGGTGTATTTTTTTAATATTTTTAAAGCTATACCACGCATCGTTTGCCTTGGTGAACTAGATTTTTTTTTGTTGTTTAGGATTTGCCGCGAAGGGCTGTCGCACGCCCGTTTTGGCTCGATCAAACCCCAAGGTGTAGAACGAAATGTGTACTAATAATTGTAATAATAATTGGTGTTGGCGTTGGGAAACCCTGCACAGTGATGTCCGTCTGGATGAGGCGCCATGTTGCACCTGCTCCGCCTGGCCGCCATGCGGGTCTCCCGAACTTCCCAGCCTTCAGTGTCGCCGCGCACATCCCAGCACAGACGGGATGTGTTGGTGATATCTTTACAGTCTTCTTTTTAAGCGACTTTACCTTGTTTGCTTTTAAAAGCGCTGCTTAGTCCTCGCCAAGCTGTGACTTTTGATTACAACGCCATTGATTTTAAGCAGATGGTTCATGGGCAGTTTAAAATGGTGTTACATGTTGTGTTTACCAAGAAATTTGACTGAGCCACGAAACCTAGTTTCCAGAAAATGTGTTGCATGCGGGACTCGTTTTCATTAGAAGTCCCACTTTAAAATATTTAGATATCCATCTAGAATAGAAGTTAAATGTAGATAACTATGGATAGATGCCTGTTTTGATTACACTCACACTTTTTTGCAGTTAGGGATGTTAACATTTGAGCAATCTATATGTAATGGAAATGTTTCTAAAAAAAAATAAAAATCTGGTAAAAGTGCATTTTATAACGATTGTCCAGCCGTTTATTGACTTGTATCATATTAATGACAATGGCCAATGAAAGAGCCCATAGAAGACTCCATGTGCCATAGTCACTCCTAGGATTCAGGTTAACTTGACGTCATGGTTAACTTGCACAGATACTTGTGACTAGGGAAAAACATTCATTCTTATTTTATTTGCATGTTCCTTCTGTTGCCCAATGTGATTGTGCTTTTCAAAACTGTGGCATATTTGGATTTTATCATTGACTTTAAGTTCGCGGTGCACACAAGAAGTGTGTGTATATGTGTGTGCGCGCGTGTGTGAGGTGAGATGCACTTCAGGATGTGCAAAGATAATGCTTTGTGTTTATAAATGGCACTCAGAACAGCTGTGTGTATAATAGTATTCTTGTAATAACTGTTCACAGGTCATTAGTAAAACTTCCCTGCAGAGCTGGGCTAGATTACGGTGAATGGCTGAAGTGTTCCTCACATTTGTATGAACATGGATTTATGGTGCTTTTGCAGGTTTGGCCATTTCTGTTGAACAACACACATTCTGTGGGCTGTTTCCGATATTCTACCTACTGCACAATAAAATGAGCCCGCTTTAGAAGTATTTGTTTTATTTGATTGAGATTTGTTTTGTCCTGAGTTATTTGCATAGTTTACCGTTTTACCCTTTCACCTATTTAAACGGCATAAGATTAAGTAAAGCTGCATTCAGGCTCAACCTGCTTAGGGATACAGTGGAAATTCCTCCCCTATAAACCTAGTGGGTCTCTGTGATTAAAAATAGTGCTTTTTCTTTTTGGTGGAGGAGTCAGTGGGTGTGCCTGGTAGATCCCAAGGCAGCGCTAGCTGAGTATGGGAGACGACTCGCCCCAGATACTCGCTGCAGAGGGACGGAAGGTGAGCACTCCCTCGTTCCCCAGACAGACGGTGCACGTGTGTGCGCACACACACATGTATCTGCATAAGCTCCTTGGGGAGGGCTCGTAGAGGAGGGGAGCCCACTGCTCATTGTCAAGACAGTGACCTGATTAGGTTCGCTTTAATTCAGAGGTGATAGCCCATCAGCAACATGGATCCAGCACCTTGTTTCTATACAGCATGAACATGTTTCTATAACATGAACATGTCAAGCATGTTCATGTTAATTGCTGGAGAGTGAACTGTATCTTCTTACAAAGGTTTTTATTTTTCCCCTCCTCCAAAGCTCTGCTTTTCACATTATTTTCTGTCTGTATTAACGCAAGTCATGCTGTACATTAAATGTCTGGTTGTCGTAGGGAAAAGTAAACAAATTCTTGCAGTGTAAACTGGTGATTTATGAGAGGCTCGACGTTCTTGCTCATTTTTTCTCCTTCTTTAGTTGGATTTATCTGGAGTATTTCAGAGACTAATCTCTTTCAAGAGTTGTGTCTACAAAGTTTCCTAGTTGTAATTCTGGTCTCCCGCTGTATTGTGTTGGGTTTTATTTCAGCTTAGCCATAAAGGACTCAAAGGGTTTCTTCATCCATACTTGTAGATTTCAAGTGCAGCGGAGAGTTCCCTTTTGATCCTTGTGAGCCACATTGCCTGAGCCTTGAGCTTTCATATGTAGGGAAACGCATCTGGTGGTCCCTCAGTCATTTCAGAATCTTTTGAATATTTTGTCGCATCATATTACATAATACGGTACATAAAATTATATATAAATAATGTTTATTATTATAATTATTTGTAATCGTGTTGTCTGTTTTGATTAGGGCTGAATGATATTGAAAAAATGTTCACATTGCGATATTCGGCCATCAAATAAGTTGTTGATTTTCCCCTGAAGTCTGCCAGTAGACAAAGTAGTGCCCACAAATCTCTTGCTTTTACTCCGTATCGTCTCTATGGAATACAAAATATTTCCACACAGCAGGAGACAAGGACAAGTGATTATGATTGTCCAGGAGAGTGCATTCAGAGGTCATGCAAGAGCAACTGTGGTCAATTTAGACTATTTTTTTTAAAACATGTACTAGATAATGTTGAAAAGGAATCATCATTTGGGCCACGATATACTTCTCATGAGGTGACACATACGTAATGTGATGTGAAAGCAGTGGCTGATTGTACTTATATGCATAGTTTATGTCTCAGGATTAAAGGTCATGTCCACCAGGGGGCAGTGCGTGAATCATCTTGATCGGTTCCTTCGGTTCCCGGTTCACTTGTTTTGTATGAGGTTGTGACTTGAAATGATGTGCGCTCACTCTCCCCATAGTAATTGAGTTGCTATTTTTTTTTAATACTTCTGCAGCATTCGTATGTTCTAACCATTGCTCCACATCGTGCTTAGTACTGCCACATATTACTTTACTACCCCATATTGAATGGCGCATTGTATGTTGTTAGATGTCTCATAGTAGTTAGTATTTCGTAATTAGGCTGCACAACACTGGAAAATATTAAATTTCTGCAGTAAGTATTGCAGTATTCATTAAGAAAAAATAAATGTCTCACAAACATGTCTGTTTATGAATGATTTAAACAGCAAGGATGAAATGATTTGGAATGGCTTGAAGAGCGCATGGAGAGCTCATGCAAAAGTATTGGTGGTAAATTTTAAACTAACATTAAACATATACTAAATAATCCTGAAAAGGAGCGGTCATTAAAATTGCACGGCTTGCTAAATTTTGTTTCCTGTAACAATATGAATGTTCTAGCGAAACGTAAACCCCACGCTCTCTGCAAATTGTATGACCAAGATTTATAAATCTTAGAACTGTATTGAAAAATTACATGCTTTGGCCAGTCAGAATTTCAAGTTAATTTCATTGTACTTTGTACACATGATACTGCTTTCTTGGGAACGCTGCACGCAGAAGGACACAGTGGTGCTCGCAATATTTTCTCTCTTGCCTCTGAAAATATAGAGTTCTTCTGGCCACTCATTCTTAAATAAAAAAAAATCAGATGTTGCTTTAATACCAACTGCCGTACATGTATGCGTTGTGAGTGTCAAGTATAAATCAGCCCTTGTTAAGTTTTGTTTCTTATAATTAAGTAAAAATGTTTTATTGTAACTTATTGATGGTTTAAACCCTGCAGACTACCCCAGTCCTTGCGATATGACAATTGTATGTACATGAAATGCCATGTCCATATTAACATCACACATCATCCAAGCCTAGCTGCACAGTGGCGTAATTTGTAACAGTCGCTGCCCGCTGCTGCTTTATGTGCGTGGAGTTTGCATGTTCAGCCTTTAGTGGATCCTCCTGTTTCATTCCATTGTCCAAAAACATGCAACTTAAGTTAAAGCCAATTCAGGTACTCCAGTTATGTTATTTGTTATAATGAATTGTAGCATTGTAGAAATCATAATGGAAATTTCATTATGCACGTGGCTCAGTGGGCTCAGCCTGTGTTCCTGTAATCAAAAGGTCGCTGGTTCAAACCCACCCTCAGCACGTCTGCGGGTCCGTGAGCAAGGCCCTTAACCCCCAGCTCCCTGGGCGCTGCCACGGGTGGCTGCCCTTCGCGGACAGCTTACTCTACAAAGAGCAAGTTGAAGGAGGCGTAAAGACAATTTCCCCATGGGGATTAATAAAGTCGATTATTATTATTTTTTTAAAAGTACGCATCGATTTAAAATATTGATGTCGATGCATTTTCAGCGCCGACATCATCGACTACATTGACTAATCGTGGTAGCCCTATTCCGATTCGGTATCACTTCCATTGGAATGAGATAGGAAATACTAAGTACACAGTTTTCCATGTTAGAAGAGATGTCTACAATGCTCTAAACGGATCACAAATTTACAAATGCAGAGTCACTACAAACAAATTGTGAAAACCACTAAAGAAAAGGCCAAGGGCTTGTATACTAAAATTGGCTATTTGAGGAACATAGGGGTATACTTCCTTAAAAACAATACCAACGTGTGTCTTTGAAAGGACAGAAATGCTAAAAAGAATAGTTGAAAATAAAATGGACGAGTATACATCTCACATACCATCTTTCAGGAGGACTTTCACTGAAAGATATGTGCTAAAACATAAATTTAGAGTTTTGTCATTTTTTTACATAAAGAGAAGGTCCACATATTCGTACATGCTCTGGCAGATTTGGCTGTGGTTAGCACAGACTGTGTATTGAAGGTGATGTATATTATCTTAATGCTTGTATTGACGGTAATTGTTAATGCTGATTATTTTCGGTTTATGCCACACTGGTCCTCTGACCGATAGATGCAGCTATGCTGAATGGTAGTCAAAGTTCCCTCTTGAATTGTGCATTTCTTCTGAAATGCACAATTCAATTATACATAGCAAAACAGAATCAGCAAGAGTGCCCTCTGGTGAACAGTGTGAAGAGGATGGAGAGTGCTTATTATGTAGCTATGAGCTTTAAACCATGTGAATGACTCTTGTTGGGTTGTTATTGCAGTGTCACGTATTTGCCCAGAATTTAAGCTGGAATGAAATTCTAGTATTTTTGCATGGTAATTCTCAGGTGAAGCCGTTATTCGGTATTTGCTTATCTGTATTTGCTTATCTGTATTTGCTTATATTTGATGATAAAAATCAACATATCAGCGTCAGTCTGAAATGTCAGTCTTAGCCGATATTGTGGCTGCTATTTAAACTTTATTAATATTCTAAGTTGGCAGCACCAGGGTTAAAATAATAACTACTTCAATCACATTAGCTTTCCCTTGTGTGTCATCAGTAGCTCTTTAGTTACTTTTCGGAAACATTTTAATGAAAATTAAGAGAAATGCTCGCAGCATTTATTGCATTGCAAGCGAGTTTTAAAGAGAATAGTTGTGACACTGGTAATAAAATGCAATAAGTAGTCATTAGCGTCCTCTTAAAATAGTACTTGATGCCCCAGTTTCTCTCACTAGTAACTACAGAGCCCTCATAGTTTAATTTGTGGGCTGTTTATAGTAACTTGTGTGATGATTTGTTTGTTTTCAATGGTCATGATGTGTTCAGATGTTGTATTAGCCTAATTTTAGTAATTAGGGTAATTTAATTGTGGAAGGACTGTGTGATCCTGAGTTTTTTTTTTCTTTCTTTCCCCTAGCTAAGGATCTGGCTGGATGTGCACATTCATTTATGTTTATTAATTTACTTTAGTAAGTGGGCAGTTGGAGTCCTGGAAATCTGCATAGGTTTCAGACATACTATAATGGAAAAGTGTGGGGTCAGCGTTGGTACCCAGATGTAATCGCGCTTCGGGACAACTTTGTTGTGAAAGGCGCTCTATAAAAACAAATTGAACTGAATTGAATTAATGTCGTTTGGCGGCATGTTGTGTTTTGAGTATGGCTGAAAAAATTTACATTGCAATATTTGAAGTTCTTATGTTATTTAGGAATTGAAAATTTCTATATAATTGACCTTATCTACTAGGGCTGTAACAGTACATGGTATATTATCGAACCATCCGGCATGTCCCTGACGGTTCAATACGCACATGTGAACCACGGTATTATGATATGCCTGCCATTTTCCTGTATGTACAGTCAATATAAGGCGGTGTTTTCCCAAAAAAAGATTACCCAGTCTTGGGCTGTGGAGTTGGTAATATTGATTATCTATCTACACTTTCTTTGCTGTGATTGCCTGTGGCTGCTTTTTAACAGCGATATGCCTAACTTCATATATGTTCTTGTCAAATAAAATTTTCTCTTTATAAAAATTTCTGGAATACCAATTCTTTTCTTCCAAAAATTAATTTAATATTACCTGTACATGTACTGAACATTCTGTGTGCACTGTTAATGTAAAATGGAATAGACAAAACACCTGCAGTTTGTAAAAATTAAGAATCATTTTTTATCTTGATGTTTTTCTCACATTTTACACTGTATACTCTACTCTTTTATACTGTAGAGACATAAACTTGGCGTAGTTAGACGTGCTGCCAATTTTCTGAATGGAGAGTCGTTATATGGGAAAATAGCGTTCAATGTTTAATTAAACGGTGATGTCATTTTCTTCTTAAATATAAAGATACCAAAACCATACTATTTACTGTGGTCCAGAAACCATGACATATACCGAACCATGGGAAAGCCGTACCGTTACACCCCTATTATCCTCCAAGTCTGTCAAAAAAAGGTGGTGGTGTGAGTTGTGCCAAAAGCCACAAAGCAGTGCCGACAAATCACTTGCTTTTGTTCAGTATTGGCCTTATGGAATATAAAATATTTTTATACAGCCGAAAATGAATGTGTTTTATGTCCAATTCTCGTTTGCTTTTCTCCTTTTCACAATTTTTTGTTAAATTTGCCACACAAGCTGAGTCCAACACCAAGGACAAAAACGATGATTTTTATCTGCAAGATCATGCAGAGTTCATGTAAAAACAGTGACAGTAAACGTTAGACTTTTCAGTGCAGTTACTTTTGCATTTTTAATATTGGGTCCAAAATATGCTACCAGTGCATACAGTAGTAATTTTGTACACACAGCGGCATAATTTAGATTGCTTTGTCATTTCCTATCTAGACATTTTTTATATAATATACAAACAAACAATTTCACATGCAGTGTACAGTGCAGTACTGTTTGTTAAGAAATTGGTAATAAGTAGACTTCTTATGGTATCGTTCAGCCTAGCAGACTGTCATGGGATGAAGAGAGGGGTGCTATTCATATGTTGATATTGTTTGATATTGTTGAAGAGAGGGGTGATTTTCACATTCATGGGGTTCTTCCGTCCCTAACCCTCACGAATATAGACAAAGATATATTGCAAAATAAGACAAATCACAAAGTACCCTTAGTGCAAGAATAGTATAGATTTTTAAGTGATAGATTTTAAAATAGTTTTTTCCCTAAATATTGTTGAATTGGATCCTGTATTGTGGTTCTGTACTGAATTCTGTAAGTAGTGCTGTTGCGGCAAGCCCAAGGCCCATTATAAAATGCGTAGCGTAGTGTATTTAACACTGGTGTGCAGAGGTCTAGTGAGGCAGCAGTTGTGAAAACAGCAGCTGTCTTTGCACCTGTCTTCTCTATGGAATTGCTGGGGGTGCTACAAACTGATTCTACTGGGAGGGGCTTTGATGGAAGTGTAAGTAGCAACATGTTGCTGCTATGTGATGGAGTTTTGTTTTGATGGCTCAAGCTCCACTCTCTCTAACTGAGTAGTTAGAAGCAGCCTCGGTAAGTTCTCCCTGATGTATTTAAGACTTTTGTGCTTACATCGCACAACACTGCAATGCTCTACCCATGAATGCAATGGCAAGCAGGAATGAGCCCAGACCACATTCCACCACTCTGTCACTGGTTAAGCCTGACGGGTGACACAGACCAAATTTGTTATTGTTCTGGGGAAGGTTCTATCGAAGGACAAACGTTAGATTCCAGCTAATGTTTTCACTTGCTGTTCATATATTGATATTGTTTGGTTAACTAGTGGAAAAACTGGAAGGATTTCTCCATTCATTCTTTGTTTTGTATTTATCTAGGAAATTACAGATGATGATGATGATGATGAT
>JAODKC010000016.1:22003799-22022312 GCA_026777985.1 Mormyrops attenuatus | reverse complement strand
AAACTGGAAGGATTTCTCCATTCATTCTTTGTTTTGTATTTATCTAGGAAATTACAGATGATGATGATGATGATGATGATGATATGGCTGTGCTTGCCATACAAGAGTATAAAATCTGTCAGGTTTAATTAGAGGCATGTTGGTAACATTTGTCTAGTGAGAGCCAACCTCAACTCTTTGGCTTGATTAGCCAACTGTTGGCACTATTCTTGTCTGACCCGAGAACCAGCTGTGCCAAAAAAATGGAGATATTCGGAGAGGGCGGCAAGTCTCTGCAAGCTTTGACAGCATCCTAACCTACTCTTGTCTCTTAGCACCAAACATTATCGTTCTTTAGCATCAGGGACCTATTTTTGGATGGTCGCTCTTACTCTTGTACGGAGTCTTGGTAGTCATTTCTTCACTTATTAATTTGTGTGTTTCATTCTAAGTAGTATTTGGTATTTACAGGGTTCTGTAATACATTGGAAAACCCTACATGGTCATTACTGGGTTTCTGTTTTTCTGGGGCAGAGTGTCCGACATGCAGAGGGACCCAAGGGGCTCAGGTACCCCAGCCGGCTGCTCTTGTTTGGCTACCAGTCCATTAGAAAACAAGAACATAACCATAACATATCAGGAAGAGTCCAGTCTCGTATCAGTAAAAGTTTGGTGTTCTCTCTTTAATTTGCTCATATACCGTCTGCTGATTTATTATTCCTATTTATTTATGTGATATTAAAATATTTTGTTTTTCAGGATATTTGATTTGTATACTGTGTACTTTTTAAATTAGTTTGTTCCATATTTACTTATTTACACTATGTCTTTGCACTTTGTCTGTTTAGCACTATATCTTTGTCTATGTATTGCGTTCTTGCTGCTGTATACCAATAAATTCCAATAAATTCTATCTTAAGCTTATTTTAACCGAGGACCATAAACTTGGGGGGGATTCACAATAGGAATTCCCTTAGTTTCTCTTCCAGGTTGCTTCACAGGTAACATCACTCAAAATGCATACTGTGCACATTTAGCCTACTATACGAGATTGCTGCTGGCTCTGTGTGGGACTTTGGTTGTTCATCATAACATTTGGTTCCAGTTGGTATCTAGGCTGAGCAACAGCGCATGGTGCTTCTGGTGCGGTATCCTCAGTATGGCCGATCTTGTGGACTTCTGAAGGGGGTTTTGGGGTAGAAGGGGGTCAGCTGCTGTCTTCCATGTGGGCCTGTAGCAACACCTCGCCTTCTCTGGGCTGCTCAGTGTCTGACTCCCGCTGCCTACCGCTTAGCAACAGCGAAACAAGCAGACTTAGTGGGGCAGCCAGTCGGCCAATCAGGAGGCAGCAGGGGGGAGTGTTCAGAATTTGAGTTAGCCGCGTCTGGGAGGAGAGGAGGGGGAGAGTTCGTGTCCTTGTGTTTTCACGTTGAGTTCTGTAACCAGGGAAAGTTGTGCTTTTTTGTTTTTTTTTTTTTTTAATAACGGAAGCTGTTTGCCGGACGGTGTTGACTCTGGTAGGCTCAGGTGCATCATATCCAGCACATAGTTATTAGTGAGTAACTTTATCAGTTTGACTTCTTAACCCTTTAAAGAAGAATAGTTTCACTTAAAATGAAAAATAACAAGCATCCCGTGTTGGATGGTGATTTTTTTATTTTTTCTTTTGTAATGTGAAATCTCTTTTTTTAAATCACTAGTTTTATCAGAGCTAATCATCTTAACTTAAGTTTATATTTACGTATTCTCACTTCCCAGAACAGTTTAATCTCTGGATTTTTTACTGTGATTGTGACCTGCTGGTTCTCCGCCCTCTGCAGATAAGGCGCAGTTGGTTTGTTTCGGACGCACATCTGTGGTTCTAGAGCTTTAAAACACTTGTATGAATATGAAGGAACTAGCATTATCTTCTGTCCCCTGACAGTTTTCGCTGTGATGACGTGGTTGAAAGGGCGTGGGTCATTTTTATTTTGGTCTTATTTCTGCCTACTCGGCACGCAGTTGGGTCGATGAACTGAGGATGGAAAGGTTGAGCAGCAGGCTTGGAGTAGGCCTGCACTAGGACCACGTTGCTCTGCCTGTCTGTTGCTAGCTCCCTACTGCTTAGCAACAACGAATCAGCCACACAGACTGTAGTAGGCACGCAGCCAATGGGAGGGATGGAGCGAGTCTGTCTAAGTTTGATTTAGCCGCGTGCGAACTAGAGAGAGGGGGGCTGCGAGGGGCTGTGTTGCCATGTGTGAGCCCTCCCCCCCCACACCCCCCCCAATTGTCCCAGCGTACTGTGTTCTCTCTGTACTCTGGCTGCAGTGGCTGCTGTGTTCATCCTCAAGTGCAAAGCCTGCAGAAGGTGGATGCGCGTGCGGGAGGTTGGGCTGCCGCAAGGTCAGCATGCGCTGCGATAGACTGTCACGACGGACCTCCAGGTGGGCTTACTCGCGCCTTTAAACCCAGATTGTTTGCAGTCCGTGACCCGTGCATGTGTTTGTGAGGTTGTGGTGGAGATGCAGCTTGTTCTAGATGTTATGCTGAGTTCAGCTACAGGTCTTCTACATGCTCTGCTCTCCATTCATAGTTCTCTCTCTCTCACTGAGTGTTAAGGACTTCTTTCCTGGTGTCCCTTCATAGACTGGGGGCTAAGCTCGTGTATACCAGGCTGCTGATCCTTAGAGCTGTTTTACTGAACATATGGATGACAACACAAAAACACTTTAAATTAAATGGTGCTGAGCTTTAACAAATGCTGTTGAAGGGATTGAGTATGAAGAGTGTCATCAGAATACTTTGGGGAGTGGGAGGTCCTGGATGCTTTTTAGAAGTTTGTGCAGTAACAGTGAAGTTTATGTTCCTCCGTCTGAGGGACGCTGTGTGCTGTTGCTTTCTGCTGGTGTGGAACCCTCATAGCACCTTCAGTGATCTCAGGGGCGGGTGCTGGCCGAGGTGGAGGTGTCGGACGGCATACAGCTGCCGGTGTGTGCTCATTGGAGCGCTGTGCTTTTGATTGACACAGCTCCCTGAAATAAACCAATGTGTCCAAGCCCCTGGCTGTTGCTGGGAGTTCAGTGTGGCGTGGCCTAGTGGGGAAAGAGTGCTGCGGCGTGGTGAGTGGCCAGCCTCGGACTTGGTGTGGCTGGGGATGGGTGTCAGATGTAGCCTGACAGTGACGTGAACAGCGAATGGCCGACAGAAACAACTCGACTCAGTGACCTGTATCTTGTGACAGGGACCTCCCGCTAAAACAAGACTGAGCTGTGTTGGTCATTATGGAAAGTACTGGAAACTTAGATGGCTTATTATTCCACAGCAGCCTGCTTGGTCATGTGACAATCAAACCCGCAGTTCAGTCGAGGACACTGTTTTCCCTTTTGCAGATGCATTATTGATTGGTTGTTCATCTCTGGATCATTCAGATGTCTTCATGCATCTTGACTGCCAGGGTGTGGTACTGCACCGCAGTGTCTCCCCACGTGTTCTGCTGTTGTGTGTTTTCATTCTGTCAGTGTGTGTGGAGTGGGGAGCGTTGCCTGGGATAGGAGGAGGCCTGCCTGCTGCTGCACGGCGACAGCCAGCCGCTTCAGCTCATTGGTTTAGGTTTTTCGGAACGCTGCGCATTGGTTGAAAAAGGAATGGACCTGAGTGATGATTGGCTGGGGCCGAGCCAGCGGCATCTATTGGCTGAGCGTTTCCTGGTCCTTGGAGACGTTCTCGCTTCTTCAATGGGTCTCTCTTACTCTGCATCAGTTCTGTCAGATGCCCAGCACTTACTCTCTTTAGAGATTACGGGGTGTTCGGAATGAGCTGTTGGTTTAATTGCAATTTTTTAACTGCTAGTCTGTTTACATAGGAAACTATTGTGATAATCAGACCATCGGATTTTTAACTTTCTGCAGTATATCACTGTAGAGCTGTCCAAAGGACAGTCCCCGGTCAGTTCCTTAACGGATGGGGGTAATGCACTGAAGTGCCATCAGGGCACTGGTTGAGGGTCTGTGCCCTGTGTGCCTTTGCAAGCAGCTGGCTACAGCACTTCCCCATAGTCTGTATGCCTGCGGCAGCAGGTGAGCTAATCCCTACGGTTAACAGTAACAGCACATTTCTGTGTTCAGTCTAATGAGGTGCTCGCAAAGCCACATTGCCTCTATTCAGCATATGGTGGCTGTGACTCTCCCTCAGAATAAACATAGGCAAAGCACCTTGGTCCTCTGCCTGGCAGCCTGGGACTAGGACAAAACAGTATCTCATAGAGCATTGTTTCTCAATCTGGTCCTCGCAGCCCCTCAGACGGTCCACAGTTTTTTGCTGTCCTCTTGGGAGCTGAGAGAGAGCAAAAACATAGACCGCCTGAGGGTCTCTGAGCACTGGATTGAGAAACACTTACAGAAAGGCATCTTTTCCTTATTTCCCAGATGACTGTATGGCGCTTTCCAAAAACAACTTTACTTCTAGCCTGTAATCAATGCTGCTTATTCACACTCCCCTACAATATCCCCCCACCCCTGGTCAGTTTCAGAGCAGGGTCATCTGCAATCTGCAGCCTTGTTTAAACTAACTCTCAGGTGGCCTGCAGACAGAAGGAGAATGCGGCTTCGATCGCCCCTCAGCCATCCCTCCTCTCACTTCTGCAGCTCCTCTGCGCAGTTAATCAGTTTCATTCGGCCGCTCAGTGACAGGGAGGCGGGAATAGCAGCCGGCACGCCTTCTCCGCATGCCTACTGCTTAGCAACAACCTATCAGCCCAACATTTTTGGGGGGCTGGGCTCAGCCAATCAGACGCAAGGAAGTCCAAGGTTTGGTGCTAGCCGGTCGGAGGGCAGAGCTCCTGTTGTGTGTGTGTGTGTGGGTGGGGAGGGGGAATGAAAGATGAGGCTAAACTTGAGCTTGACAGTTAGGCTGCTGGTAGGAGCACAAAACGTGTGAAGTAGGAGAGCGTAGGATTTTTGGCGAGATGGTTTGGGTATGCTCCATGGGCAGACACGCGGCTCATTGAGGGAGGTGTTGCAGGCTCCCTGTCTGCACTTGGCTGGGAAGCGCTGTGGAGCCTCGCATGTATTGCGCGGCTCCGTAGCCGCTTGCTCGTTGTCGGCCAGGCTGGCTGTCGCGCACACACGGGCCTCTCCTTGAATGGCCTGGATAAGCAGGTGCGCTCAGAGACTGCCTACATGTGGGTCAGTCGTTCAGTGGGCTTCTCTGCCATCCTGGCTGCATGTTGTCGGCTCCACCCCAGGGTGTGTGTGTGTATTTATAAAGGAACCATGAGCATCAGAAACTACTGTCGAGGTATTTTCTCGAAGAACCTGCCTTCCTCGTCTTCCTGAACAGTAGCAGGCAGTGTTTCTGTGCTGCTTTCGCCTCACAAGCGCGAACCACACACCAACTGACCTTTCGTCCCTAACATCTCCATGCAGGTCCCTGGTCATCATTAGCACACTGGATGGGCGCATCTCTGCCTTGGACCCCGATGACCATGGGCGTAAGCTGTGGGACCTGGACGTGGGCTCTGGCTGCCTGGTCTCCTCCAGTCTGAGCAAGCCTGAGGTACAGTCCCCCCACCCCACTGAGTCCCACTGAAGCTTCATTAGCCTGTATGGCATCGATAAGATATACTTGTGAACGAAAATGTGACCAATTACACACTGTTGTATCGCTTCAGGATACATATGTCAGACGTAATGCTAGCAAGAATAGTGGTTTAGTCTTTCCAAATGTTTCTTTGATAAGCTCTGTTTGACAGTGTAATGAATGCATCCCTTTGAGCCAACAAATAAAAACTGCAGCTATCATTTCTCGTGGTTTGTGAGACGAAATGGAAGATTTTAAATGTCATTAAAAATTTACTGGAGTGGAAGAGTAATCGGGAATGTCAGTTTTATACAAAGCTTATGGACTTAATGAAGTTACCTACAATCTCAGAATCATAGTAACAGCCTGGGTGTGGGCTGGACTGGTCCCTGTCGGAGAAGCTGAGTGGGTAACTCTGCCTGCTAGCTGAGCCCCTTCAGAGAGCCTGCGTAACCTTGATCCTCCTCAGTCTCATGCCGCTGCCAGGGCTTCAGCCTGGCGCACCATTGTTTTTGTAATTACTTCGTGGCTGACATGATTGCTGAGCTATGAGGATTTACTCTAATGATGGAGAGTGAATGGCCTTTTGGGTACCGCTAGACTTTCCCCCCCCCGGAAATGTTATCCTCCTTGCCGTATGACATTCCTCATGCTGTCTATGGCGCAAATCTAGTCAAAGTTCGCTACATGATGCTTCATTAGGAAGCGAAGTGCTGTGAACACCACCTGTTACCTAATGTTAGTCTGTTTCTGTCTTCTGTGAATCGTTTATTCAGTGGGGGTGTATTGAGACCCCCTGTAAATCGGTCAGTTGTAGTGTGTATTCCATCCATCCATCTTATAACCAATTCTGATCAGGATCCTGAGTATTATGTATACCCTTCCTGAAGATCACTATCCCTGAGGACCAACCACTCTTAGAGTATAGCTTGCTATATATCATTCATTTTTCAGACCCTTGAATAAGAGACACTGTTCAGAATTGCAGCCTCTGTCTGTTTTTCTCTCTGGCTCTGTTTTTAGATAGAAGCCTCTTCCTAATGTGTATGTAGGAAGCAAAGAGCCGCACTGCCAGATGAGTAATGTCGACCAAGACAGTGGTAGCTCTCTGGCCTTCTGTTCCTTACATCAAACACGCATGACTGTGTTAGTGAAGTTTTGACTTCTATCTGTTCAGATTTGATTTGTGTGGATTAGGTGAGAATGAGCAAACAGCACTTGTGACCTAAGATGCGCAGGTCTGCTACTCCCAGCACTCTCGTAAAAGACATATTTATAGATCTCTGACCTTCCGGTTAACTCTAAAACAGGAGCATGCCAGGTGAGGACATGAAAGATAAGCTTTAAATCTGTAGGGACTCCTTGTGTTTGAATCCTATGTGAAAATGAGACTAAAAAGATCTTAAGTCTTTCATGCATAAATGATTAAATATTCCGTAAGGCTGCCATATGCTGAATTTGTCCCCATAATGGTAAGACAAAGTAGGACTGAGTGTCTGGCTGAGCTTCTTATTTCCTGCCCTTGGCCCCTGAACTGCATTCCTGCACTTTGTATCAGCATGCAGCACGTGACCCGATCGCAGCCGAGAATGACCGGGGCACATGCTTAGTGCAGATGACTCTGCCCATTGCTCGGGTGACTGGCACCTGCTGGGCCTCGCTGTGGAAGCTGTGCTACCAGCGCTGCCGCTCTTACACTCTGTAGTAGCGGCACCAGGTGCAGGGGCGGGTGGGGGCGAAGCCAAACAGAGCCTGTCTGACTCCTACACTCGGGTGAGTTGTGACAGTCTGCAGACAGCTCCGTTACTTAGGGATGGAGGTGGCGTCCCGGTAGAAGCCTGTTACCAGGGGAGAGAATTCGCTGCATAGATAGGTCCCGTTCTGGCTCATTTGCTATCGACTTCTAATCGGTCAGCGCAGACCCGGGCCCACCTACCTGGAGTGCCCCGCCATTGGCTCAGAGCGGCGGCAACTCCCAGCAGCCTTGTAACCAGGCAGCGTGATTGGCGTTCCCCATTTACTCGGCCGCCAATCTGCTTAGTGACTGAGGCAGGCCGCGGCTGGTGCCATTGGCTGGAGGCGCCGCGCCGGCACGGAGCCGTCACCTATGGCGACGTGTGGAATGTGGCCATGAGGGAAACGGAGAAGGCTTGGCGCTTAAAAGGGATGCACGCCACAGCCGGTGTGGAGTGAGTCATGCTCAGAAGGATTAGGATGAGGTAATGCTTCAAGGCGGGGGCATGATGTCATCTCGGCACCGCCACCTCCTCCCCTGCACACCGCCAGGGAGAGATGTGCCTAGCAGCCTCCCCAAGCAGGCAGAGTGATGTGCTTAGCGCTGTCTGCTGCGGACGCCTTTCTGTTTTCCCTGGTCAGATGTGACTCGCTTTATTGCCTTTGTTAATGATACAAATTTGAGGAATAATTGCATGGTCCACAGTGATTTTTTTTTTTTTTCTTTTTCAAGAATGGCTTGCATTGCTTTTATCCTGTGGTGACACAAAGTTGTGGAGCTAGCAAAAAAACGGCTATATATTGAAGCAGCTTCTGTTGAATCAGCTCCATAAACTTCCCCGGAGCTGAACTTGAAGGCATCTGAGGCATCTGGTCGCGGCAGAAGTCTTCAGGAAAAGAAGCTGAGAGGTTGGGGTGATGTGTGGTGTGATGCATTAAAGGATCACACAGAGGGGAGTGTATTGGCTAAGAAGAAGAATGGTGTGATCACACGTGCTTGGAAAAAAAAATCTGGGCCACAAGTCAAATAGACCGATTACTGCCAACAGTAACTGTTTGAATATCTGATCGTGAGTCATTGCTTTGACAACCCCTCCCCCCTTTCTAAGCCTCTTACCACCTGAATCGGATGTGCTCCCCCCCCCATTGCCGTGTGAATAGATGACATCATCCTTGTCTACCACCTCGCCATTGAACTCATTCTGGCTTCTCCCTCAGCCAGGGGTCTCTAAAGACCGTGTCAGAGGTGATTCTGGTTTGCAGGGACACTGAGGATCAAGGCCAGGCATGCCGTGACCTCATTTGTTTACCTTGTGCTCTGCATAAACATTCCCTTCAAAGGGAAACTGGCTCTTACCTCCGCGACAGATCTGGGTCACATATAAAAATAAATAAAGACCAGTTATGTTGTGACTGGACAGGCCATCTGCGGACAGGCTTTTAAATAATCAGTGATAAGCAGTTTGTTCCTTTGTTAACATGCACTTTGGGTCTCTCTGATGTCAGGTGCTTGTTTGATGTCTGGTTTAAAACAAGTGTGAAGTGTTTTTTGTCCCATGTCCCTATTATCGTTCCTATTGGGTGGTTTGAAACATGTAGTTACACAAATGGAGAGACAGCTGAAGGCATGCGCTGTTAAATACCCCAGAACATAGTCCCTGTAACTTCATGCCCCTGTCAGAAACTCTTAACGGATGCACACCTTATTCCCTTTGTTTGTCCGAAACTACAAAAAGTAGAAAAAACTCCCTTGAATGTAATATCAGTCTTTGTGTTTGTCTTACCAAGATGGTGTATGGATTAGTCTCCCCAGTCATCATTGGGGAGTATAGCTTGATGTGTGCACATTAACATTGCTCCTGCAGTAGCCGCTGAAGCCTCTCCGAGCCCCTCACGGGGTGACATTTTCATCACGCTGCCCTATGACATGGGAGGCTTAAGGGAGTGTGGGTGGGGCTTAAATGTGGGCCTCCCCTCTTTCCTCTCCAGGTGTTTGGGAATAAGATGATCATCCCGTCCCTGGATGGCGCGCTCTTCCAGTGGGACCGTGACCGTGAGAGCATGGAGGCCGTGCCCTTCAGTGTGGAGTCGCTGCTGGAGTCATCATACCGCATACGCGAGGACACTGTCCTGGTTGGGGGGAAATCTCTCACCACATACGGCCTGGGGGCGTACAGCGGAAAGGTAGGTCCCAACACAGATAGACACGCTGGTGAATGAATGTGTTGCACTGTGAGGGGGGGGGGGGGTAGAGTCACACACAGGCATAGTGAAGGCCGGTTAGCACACTTACACATGTGCACCTAAAATACATTTCCAAATCCTTATTCTCACGCATGTGCATCTTCGTGTGTGTGTCTGCATGGGTGTGTGTGAGAGATGCGATGTTCTATGCTTGAGTCTGTGTGGGAGGTTATAGTTGTGAGTGTGGTGGTAACCCACCCCCTGCATGTGCCCCCCCGCCAGCTGCGCTACATCTGCTCAGCGGTGGGCTGCAGCCACTGGGATGAGGAGGCGCTGGAGCGCGAGGACGTGCTGTTGCTCCAGCGTACCCAGAAGACCGTCCGTGCCGTCCGCCCCCGCAGCGGCAGTGAAAAGTGAGCCGCCTCGCCTGTGCCAGACTGCCTCTGGCTACACACTGACATCCTATGGAGATGTCCATACTGTATGCTCACAGGCTGCCTGTGCCTCGCGCTCACAAACTGACTTCTGGCAAAGATAGCCGAGAAGATATTTATCGAGACATTTCACATAATCGCTGCTTGATTTCAGGAATCACTCTTATAGACTGTTACACTGTCACAGCACCGTAAATGTTAGACATGAATTTTTGCATTTTTGCAGGTGGAATTTTAGTGTGGGACATTTCGAGCTAAAGTTCGTTCCTGAGACGCAACCAGGTCTGAACTTCATTGAGGGAGAGCTGCCGAGTGGGCCAGGGGCGGGGCGTGAGGGACCCCGGGAAGGCCCCCAGATCATCCACGAGGAGGAGGATCCCAAGGCTGAGACTCACGAGCTGCTCATTAAAGTGTCTGTACCTGACTGGAAGGTCATGGCCTTCAACAACAAGCCGGGTGGAGGGCTGGCCTGGGAGCGCCAGGTGAGAGGGAGTCTGTCAGCTGTCACTGTTATGAGATGTGTTACCAAATCTGTTGCTAAATAAGCAGATTGCCTGAAGGAAGTCCGATACACAATGTACTGGATGAGATGTTCAGTTAACCATGCAGCATCCATTGCTGAATGCAGTCATTAATGTGTGCCCTTACCTCTACCCAGTTTTGCACCCCAATCGCCTCCGCGTGGCTGGTACAGGGAGGCAGGGTCATTCCCATCAGTCTGTTCGATGACACGTCCTACACGACCCGGCCCGACACCACAGGCGAGGAGGAGGAAGAGGAGATTGTGGAGGAAGCTCGTGGTGCCACGGAATCCAGCGTCTACCTTGGTAAAGAAGCCGGTCACCTAGTCGATCTTACGTTGTAAACTCATCCGGCTGGTCAGCTACCCAACAAACACACCAGTTTAGTGTAACATCTCAAGCTGCTCGCCTGTGAAGCACCTAAACTCATGTTGATTGTTTGCATGGTTAGACTTCCTTTGTGCCCATTGAGGAACAGCCAACACTGGCCTGCATAATCTCTGTATTCTTCTTCAGCATCACTATGCCGTCCAGTTCTCCTGGGATGAAATGGCCTTCAGTCATGCTATTAAATCCAAGTGTTTATTTTTGAGAGAGATGTTTGGATTTTACAGTGTGTGGGTTTAGGGTAGGGAGCGTCTCATTTCTTTGACTGTTGTCTAAATGGATGTGCGGGTGGCATGTCCTGAGTTCAATGACCACTTTACTATGCGTCTGTGATATTAAGAAAGGTATGTGTGCTCGTTTTGAGATGGAGCTTAAGGATGATGAGGACGGACGTTCTTTTCCCAGGGATGTTCCAAGGGCAGCTGTACCTCCAGTCTTCAGTGCGGATCTCGGAGCAGTTCTCCACTCGGCCCAAAGCCCTGGACAGCCGCAACACTGGCGGAATCATCTCCCTCCCCACAGTAAAGTGGAAACCCTTGATCCGTAAGTGCTCTTTATGGCTGGCCAAGCAGTGGCCACAAAGCTTATACCTTCTTACATGGGTTTTGGTTCAGTAATGTTCAGAACCTCTGAGATTCAGCCCATCAGATGTAGTAGCTTTTTTCCCAGCATGCCGTTGTTTTGTGCACAGATTCTCCATCTCGGACCCCAGTCTTGGTCGGCTCAGAGGAGTTTGACAAGTGTCTGAACAACGACAAGTTTTCCCATGAGGAGTACAGCAACGGGGCCCTGTCAGTGCTGCAATACCCATATGGTAGGACCGGGCGGCTTTATTCTGTTTGTGGCTTATCAGCAGGCGGGTCATAGGCTGGGCAGATATGGGACACTAATGATCTGTATGGGTTGGTGAGAGTTTGCGGTTGAGGTTTCTACAGTTTGTGATGTATGATATGATGCTGAATGTATTGAAATGCTAGATGGTGACGGTGTGCCTTGTCCCCTGTCCCCATGCAGACAATGGCTACTACTTCCCCTATAATGACCGGTACCGGGGTCGGCGGGACACCGCAGTCAGCCTGGTGCCGGGCCACGGGGGCCCAACCGAGCTGCGCAGGAAGGACCCCGTGCTGCTGCTGCCCTGGTGGAAGGAGATACTGGGCACCATCGTCTTCTGCATTGCCGCCACCACCTACATCGTCCGCAAGTTCTTCCACCCACCGGCTGCCAGTGTGCGGGTGAGAAGTACAAAGTGCAAAGTGGTCCCAGCCTCAGGATCGCACGGGGGGCCCTAATCGAGCGCTAGCTAATAGGGACACTGCCGGAATGCTAGGGGTCCCGGCCTTGCGATCGCACTTGACTTTGCCTCCCATTCCGTCCACACTTGGCCTCATTCTGCCATTGTTTCACCAGCAGCGGAAAGAGTCGGAGACCCAGTGTCAGACGGACTGCAAGCTGGAGCTAGAGCCAGACGAACCCAAGGAGGTGACGGTGACGGAGTGCCGGAGCACGGAATACGTGTCCAGGTGGGGGTGGAGTCCGTCAGACGGGCCAGAGTGTTAGTGAGTTTTAGAACGGGACTTGGACGTAATCTATTATGGCTTTGCCTTTGTACCTTCAACTGGCTGCTAGTCAAAAGCAACCCTATGTGCATAGCGGCTGCGGTTAGCATCCGTTTGCCCTCCCATTTTAAAGGTATTTGTGTCTGCTTTTCACAGTTTCCTCCCGTAAACCTCCGAGTTTCATTTTCATGCCACACACGAGCACCCTGGCCTGGGTGCGTTACACACTGTTCAGGCCCTCAAACCTCGTAGTATGAAACATGAACCTCATTACCTCATGTTGCGTCACACAGGCTAAAGCAAAATTTTGTTCACGCTAATGGTATGTTTCAAGAATTGAGACAGAAGTGATCCAAATCGAGATTAAAATAGTTCTGATATAAAATGTGTATTTCAGTTTTAAAAGGGTTTTTGGTTAATAAATACTTGGTGTGTTTCTTCGCCATATATCTGAGTTCATACCTTTTTAAAATGTTGCTCACTGCTGTGATATTGGGGTAATGAGTGCCATCAATTTACAACACAGCAGCAAACCCACGCGGGTTTCCTGAACCCACCACACATCCTTCCCCCATGTGATCATGCACGATGTCACATGCTCACCTTGGAAACTACAGGCCTTCTTTGATGTGCTGGTTTCTGAGCAATGTCTTCTGTGTGGCTCTAAGCCTCCCTGTGGTGGTGACGCTCATTTCAGCCATGGATCTCGGTAATTCCTCGACTAACCCTAGGGTCTGAGCTTACTTCCCAGATCAACTAGTAGCCTACAAACGCCCCATGGAAGATAGTATGGTTAAAGCACGATTCTTACAGCTCTGTGCAGAATCTCAAAGGGTCAGGGGTGAAAGCTGATAAATGTGAGGAATATGTAGGACAGGAAGGACACAGATGTTTATCCGTGTGTGCGCTGCCCCCCGCAGGTACCTGACTGATTTCCAGCCAGTGCAGTGTCTGGGCCGGGGGGGCTTCGGCGTGGTGTTTGAGGCTCGCAACAAAGTGGACGACTGCAACTATGCCATCAAGAGGATCCGACTGCCCAACAGGTAAATCCTCCCCCTTGCCTGGGGACACTGTGCTGTGAATGGCTGAGTGACTTGTCAGCTGGGCCAAGACACGTTTTGTATGCGGTGTGAAAGCCAGATAGCACGGTTCTCCCACCCCCTCCGTCAACACGGCGCCTCACACTTGAAGCGGCTCTTTGACGGGACGGGGTGGCGGGCTGCCAGCGGTTTGCTGTCACTGGGAGCCCACCTGCCACACAACACTACAGCTCGTGCTGCTCGCCTGACAGGAAGCAGAGCCTTTCAAAGGGCTGTGTGCTGAGCTGGCTGCCTCTGCAGTCCGTTTGCAGTGTTACTAAGATGCCGTTTAGCTCTAGAATGTGTGCCACGCTGAGAAGTCACTGTACTGTTACACACACATTAGCATAACTGTAACTCCTTACCGCAAAACCATTTAGTCTGGTGTCTTTTTTTCCACTGTTGTTTTTAAACTATAAGGCATCATTTGCACCCCCTCCTGAGTTTGGTGATCAGGAGTAGATGTGTATCCTGACAATATCTGGATATACATGAAGGCTGATGTGCACTGAGTGCATGCTCTGCCCAGGCACGTTGCTCCTAAACACTTCAGTGATACTGAAGTCTTTTCACTGGAGACATGAGTGAGTCTGCTGTGCTCTCAGTACACATCCCTGCCAGACCATCTGCTTCTGCACTCAAAGCCGCCATCAGTCTGGATGTTTGCAGTCAAAGGCTCTAGTTTGGACCCAATTAGCATGGATCTTTTGAGACCACAGAAATGCACCCTAAGGTTTAAGCCCAGTAGACGTGGGCTGACTTTGACCACAAGCCACTTTGTGCTGTCACCTGCAGCGAGCTGGCCCGTGAGAAGGTCATGCGTGAGGTGAAGGCTCTAGCCAAGTTGGAGCACCCAGGCATCATCCGTTACTTCAACGCCTGGCAGGAGAGCCCCCCCGGCGACTGGCAGGAAGAGATGGACCAGCGCTGGCTGAAGGATACCAGGTACCTCCTCCGTGCTGACCGAGCCAAAGAGTCATAGTGTCCATTCCTGCTGGACAGTGTTTGTGACTCTGGTGTGCAGCTGCTCACATTAAGCACATCGGTGGTGTTCTTCTGGAACACAGGGTAGGATGCTTGTTTGTAATCACACACGGAGTGCCCCTGAGTGTGAAGCCCCACTGTGCTCTGTGTATTACCCTGATGTGTGATGTCACGCCTCTCTTTCAGTGCCACAGACTGGCCACTCAGCTCCCCAGACCCCATGGAGCCGCTGTCTGTGAAGGTCCCGGTCTCCAAGCCCTCAGACACGTCTTCTGTGGAGGGTGGGCTCAGCCCGGCGGACACCTTCTCCTTCCACAGGGACGTGTCGTCCAGCGAGGGGGCCCAGGCCCAAGGCGCCTTGCCTGCCTGCACTGTGACCATGGGCCCACTCAGCTTCTTTGCCAGTGGCGACAGCCAGGTGGAGCCCGAGTGCTCCGGCTCCCCCAGTTCCTTTGAGTTGTGTCCGCCACACGGCTCCACCGACCGCACCACCTCCTCCTTCGACATCGTGTTCGAGGATTCGGGCTGTGACCACACCCCCGAGGACGTTTCTTGTGACCAGGGCTCCGCCCCCTCCCCCCAGCCATTGACCCATCCCGACTACCTGAGCCTGGAGCTGCCCACCCACCGGCCGCGGCCCCTGGCCTCTCCCAAGGTCTACTTGTACATCCAGATGCAATTGTGCCGCAAGGAGAACCTCAAGGACTGGATGGCCGAGCGGTGCTTCTCGGAGCAGCGCCAGCGCGGCCAGTGCCTGGACATCTTCTTGCAGATCGCCGAGGCCGTCAGCTTCCTGCATGGAAAGGGCCTTATGCACCGCGACCTCAAGGTGAGCAGGGGGATCCGTGGCTCTGCTGATCGACCTCCGGAACCATAGCTGTTCGTGGAGTGTAGCACTTCACGAAACGTCTGGCTCATAGTTCGCGTCCCAGCAAAGTCGACGCTGACTCTGATCTGACTTCCCTTCTCTGTTTTCTCTTCCATCCTTCAGCCCTCCAACATCTTCTTCACAATGGATGACGTGGTGAAGGTGGGCGACTTCGGGCTGGTGACAGCCATGGACCAGGAGGAGGAAGAGGAAGACATTGGCATGCCCCTGACAATGCCAGGCTATGCCCGACACACTGGCCAAGTGGGCACCACACTGTACATGAGCCCAGAGCAGGTGAGGACACCAGGGAACACCCTGGGGTGTGAACCAAAATGTCAGACAGAGCTTTGTTTGTCGGTTAGCCGTTTAGATCTGCAGGCTCAGTGCTTGTGTCATATCAATATTTGGTCTTTGGGTATTGATGAGTCAGTTTATGAATGCATCCTCCCTTAAATGATGCCGAGCAGAGGTGGAGATTTCAAGTCCAGAGTACAAATCCAGACCAAGATTTTGTTTCAACCAACCAGTTGAACATAAAGAGTCACAGTAACAGAGTACTCAACTGGTTGGTTTTAACAAAATCTTGGTCTGGATTTGTACTCTCTGGACTTGAAATCTCCACCTCTGATGCAGAGTACCTCTCGTATGTGTCATGCTGAGGGCGAGCTGTCAGGTGTATTCCTAGAACAAAAGACTCTCTTGGAAGGTTGGTGCTGTTGAGTTTTTCCCAGAGCAGTCTCCCCTGAAACGTGTACAAGCAGGCTAACTGATAGAGTAACATTGACTTTCCACTTCAGTTAGGACAGAATGCACAGACTCATTGTGATGGAAATTGCTCCTTATACTAAGGTGATATTAATTTTCTAAATGCATACAAAAGCTAGCATATGTAGAATGGAGGCAGGATTCAAATCCCCAACCCTTGGAGATGTGAGACGGCAGTGCTGCCCGCTGAGCTGCCGTTTGCTTGTTCTCCCCATGTCGTACTGGGTATCCTCCACGTACTCTGGTTTGTTCCTGCAGTCCAAAGACATGCAGTTAGGCTAATTATCATCTCTAAATTTCCCATTGTGTATGACTGTGGGTGCATATGTGGCCTGTGATCGACTGGCATCCCATCCAGGATGTCCCCACCCTTATGCTGCCTGGGATAGGCTCCAGGCTCTCCGGTATGCTGCACTGGATAAGCGGTTAGAGAAGATGGATGTAATCTTAGCAGCTCAGCGATTTCAGCCCCCTGCATCTGTGACTAATCCCTGCTCCTGTTCTGCCCTGCAGCTGTCAGGGAACTCGTACTCCCACAAGGTTGATGTCTACTCCCTGGGCCTCATCCTGTTTGAGCTGCTGTGTCCTTTTAGGACCCACATGGAGAGAGTTCAGGTATGCTATTGTTACAAACTGGAAAATCCACAAGAAACTAGTTCAGGTTTTCTTTGAGTATTTGTCAAGTGTCGTGTTCTGTTGACTCACGATGTTGACAAATGTACAGACTTGCGTATATCTTTTTCCTGTGAAGTGTGTGCTTGAGTGTGTCTGTCTGTGTCCCTTCAGTAAAATTTTTTATTTTTTTTACCTTTCTACTTTCATAGACATTGACTAAAGTGAGAGCCACGGAGTTTCCTGATGACTTCTCACAGAATAATGCACAGGAGGTGAGTAACAGGAGTTTTGCTGCCCTCTGGTGGCAGTTCAAGAGGAGCACAGAAACAGCCATTAGGCCGATGAATCGGGTAGAACTTTCAGATTGTCAGAGCTGTGCCATACTTATAACTGTAGGAGTCCATAAAGAGTCAGCACTCTTCTCACAGTCCGCGTGTACAGAATGCCGTACATTAAGCCAGCTGTTTCCTTATCTGCCCCCCCAGCTCGCCATGGTCCGCAGCATGCTGTCTTTGTGCCCCAGCGAGCGGCCTGAGGTGGCCGAGATCACAGAGACTCCCCTCTTCCAGGAGCTGGAGGTGCCCTCCAGGCTGGCCCTCAGGCAGCGCTCTCGCACCTACAGCTCTTCGTCCACTGGGCGTCCCAGCCGTCAGCCCAGCACCTGAGCTCTGCCCCACCCACTGTTGTGGGAGTGTTCTCCCGATCCCCTAACGGATACTGATAACGTTCAGTTTCATTCCCTGGACCTGTGTCTGAGGGGGCTAGAACATTCATTTCAACTTTGTGCTTTTTTAAAATGTTTGCCCTCGATTTACACTGCGGTGTACCTTGAGGCGTTCAGACCTGCCTGCCTCACACTGCCGCCCCCTCCTGGCGGACTGGTGCAACCTCTCTCGCTTCTCACCTCAGCGACGTTGCCACTCGCCCTGCCTTCAGCTGTGTGAAAAGCCTAAACGATTTGCACTAAAGTGAGATGAAGGATGACTCCCCATGAGGCGAGACTAATCTTTTTATGTAGGAAACCACAGAGAGTTGGGAAGTTTCTTTTTTCTACACAAGCCTCTTCTTTCCCACAAGCCTTGTAAATAAAGGATTTGTAGAAGGAGCTGCTTTTATCTGTTGCCACCTCTCTAGCAGGACTGAGAGTAGCGCTTTGCTGCCGGGATGGGAGGGCGGGACAGCTGGTCTTCCTGGGAACGTGTCCGAACACAAGAGAAGCTGACGTACACACCTGCATGGGGATGTGGAAGTTGGACTGGATGTACAGGGTTTGTTGTATCTTACGAAAACCGTTAACCAGGCTTGGTAAATTTCAGTGCTTTCAGTGCTCAAGAGGTTCTATCATTTTTTGTGTATGTAATAGCGAGAAAACTGACAGATTATGCAATCATGTCAGAATTGACTAGATTAACTTAACAGGGCTATTACTTTGTTCTGACCTCCTTCTCAACTGTGGGTTTTTTTTTTCTGAAAATGAGTAAATCGAAGGCATGCCTGCAATCACAGAGGAACTGAAATCTGCCAGACTGAATTGAACTTTAGAGGCATTAAGAACTAATAATTGTAATGAATTGTAAATAGTACTTTTCCAGAGATTCGTTCCGTCTTTTTTTTTTTTTTTTTTTTATAATGTGTAAATATGAAATTTAGACTGGGCTTTAATCCTTTCCTTTGTGGAAAGGGGACGTGTGTCCTCCAGCCTGACCATGGTGGTGGGTGTGGGGGTGGGGGGTGGTCTTGTGGGGTTGGGGGGGGGTGGTGGGGGTGGTTTTTCAGCACCACCAGCCTGGTGGCGGGCTGTGGCTCAAGCTCCTGCTTTCGTCCTTGGGACCCCCGAGCCTG
>JAODKC010000016.1:21983977-22003699 GCA_026777985.1 Mormyrops attenuatus | reverse complement strand
GGGGGGGGGGGGGGGGGGGGGGCGCGGCGGGGGGTGGGGGGGGGGTTGTGGGGGTGGTTTTTCAGCACCACCAGCCTGGGCTCTGGCTCTGGCTCTGGCTCCAGCTCCTGCTTTCAGCCTTAGGACCCACTTGCCTTTATCACATCCTTTAGGACAGAATCCTTTCAAATCAGTCGATTTGTGAAACCTGCGTAACTGTGTGCTTTAGATAGCTGGGCACCAGCTGATCACTTCCTCGCTGAAATCTGTGTCTGGATGAACAATCCTAGTTCTGACCTTCACAATGTAAATATGTCTACTGTCATTTTTTTAAACTTGTATTTATGTTGACCGCAGAATCAATCCTTTTGGATTGGTGGTATATACCAATGCACTTCATACAATAATTGTCAAGTGCGTTGAAATATGGTGACTTCTTATAAGTCCAAATTTAATAAAGTTCTAAGACATTTTTACCCATGAGTTTTTTTTTTTTTCCCTGTTTCTTCTGCATTTTGATTGCAGGTTTATTTTTATATTCAGAGATGGTCACTAATTCTTATTTGGGAAACATGGAAAATCGTAATGAATGTCCAAACAGTGAGGGGTGTCGGGATTAAACCTTATCGACAGTTACAAGTTGATGATAAAATATATAGTGCACAGGAGAATTCTTAGAGCAATACATCATCATGAAACACAAAGTATCTGTATGATACATTAATAAGATAAACTAGTGGCGTTTGGCATTTAACTAACGGAATCTTAGCGATCACACACAAATTGTAACTATTTCCCTCTACTGTAAATCACTTTGGATAAAAGCATCCTATAAATGAGTTAAATGTAGTATGTAGTGAGATCCCCTACTTGACACTCATAGAATGTAGCTAGGAGGGTCAGTGGTCCACGAGCTGGACTGAGTAAATGCTGAGAAAGTTGTTGGTGAGCCCACTTAGTCCCTGGGGAAAAGGCAAAGGTAAGATACAGCATGGATTAAACCTCCTGGGAAGAGGCTTACGATAGGCCGATGGCAGGACCGCTTTCAGTGACAGGAAATAATAAAGCCACGGTAAAGCTGTACACTACCAATAAAAGGCAGTGCAGGCTTTGCCCTTGCTTACTCTCCATGTATGAAAGGTACAGTCTGCATGTTTCTGGTGAACACTGACAGGTAGGCTAAATGAGAGAGTTCACCATACTAACCTGTTAGATCTGTCGTGCCAGCAGATGGTGCTGTAGGCAAGTTTGAAAAAGCTAACCATGGAGATTTTGTTGGGTCTAGTTGTCATGTGATTTATCATTACAACACAACATGAACTCCCAGGGCACTGGCTTTGCAGTTGTGGTTTACTGGATTATTTCATTGTATCACCAGCTCATATATCTGGATTGCTGGGAAAAACTCTGGAATTCAGATGTTTCTTATAGCACTTATATCCATTCCGGAAACCTACTTCAGGGTTATGGATTCAGAGGTTTATTGTTCTGGGAAATTTATCAAAACAACAAAACAAACCTGTAACTTTATAGTTCACAGATTATCTAATCTATGCATCCAACTATCAGTTCAATTTTCCACTTCTCAGGATTGCAGTGGCAGCAGGCTTTGCCAAACCTCCCCACCAATATTTTCCAGCTGTCGTAGGTGTAATCAGGTGCTTGCAGGTCTGTTGCAATACATAATCCCTTCAGCATGCCATGGGATCATCAAGGAGGGGCTAGTCCAGTCCAAGGTTCTCCTAGGTCTCTGAGCTCCTCATGCTATCATGGACAGCTGACTTAGCAATACTACAAAGAACCTCTTTTCTGCTGCTTGGATCAAGGGCCTTGTTTGGAACAGCTCCAATGGAATGTGACGAGGAGGCGTCTTTTCTAGATGCCCAAATAATCTCAACCAATATAAAGTGATCCGGGGGGGGGGCATAAAATCTTATGTCTGCACTTTCTGTCCACTATTAATGACCTTTTTGAGGTCATATTAATGCCAGTAAGTACATTTTCATCATTATCCATAAACATTATAAAATGCCACTGCCAAAAACAGACAAATATTACCCAGCCTCTTTTTATTTATTTTTATCAGTATTGCTGTCAGCAAGAGATTTCATTTTACAATATAATATAGAATATATAAATATCCTACCCTGTTTAACATTGTTGTAATGTGTGCAGATAAGTCACATGATTCCTGGCAGGACAGTTGTGTCATAAACGGTTCGTTTATAATTTCATACCTTCAGGAGGAGCTGGGTGCTGAGACAGGGTAGGGCATCCGACATCTCCATGTGAGCAGCTGTTGAGGAGTGGGAACCAATATATAAAATTAATAACTCCGCTCACCATAGCCTTTTTGATAACCATTCAGGATTGACCTTGTTGCACACAAGCCAGCTGAGGGACACTTTACCTCAGACGTATTTTTAAAAGGGGAATTGCCCAACCTTCAGAAAAGGGTTATCAATGTGGTTTGCTTAACCACTTATCCAGCACAACGGCATGTGACCCCGACACAATCTCACATGCCGAGGTATCAGCTCACATGACCAGAACGGGGGGAAACACGAGTTACCAGAGAAGATCGACTTGAACACAAACAGAACATGTGAATTCCACTCACCGCTGGGAGTCAAACCCATAACCCTGGAGGTATGACATATGCAACCCTCCAGCATTATATGCCCTCTGTTCTAAGACAGGCTTTGTGGAAAATGTGATATACCACCAGGATTTGAGGTTGGAATCCTGCCTCTGCCATGTGTGTGTGTAGTTTGCATGTTCTCCCTCAACCTTTTACAGGTTTCCTCCCACAGAAGACATGCAGCTAGGCTCATTGGTGTCTCTAAATTGCCTTTAGGGTATGATTGTGTGTGTGTGTGTGTGTCTTACATGGCTGGGATTCTGACCCAGGGTGTACCCAGCCTTGTGCCTAGTGCTGCCTAGGATAGGCTACAGGAGACCCAGACCAGGATAAGTAGTTAGAACATGGATGGATATAGACAGATCATCCTGATGTATTATATTGCTCAGTAGCCTGTTGCTGGCCTTTTGCTTACTACCAGTGGCAAATCACTGTGGATGTGACTCTTCACTGTTTCCAGACGGAACTGAGTGCTCACATGCCAGACATTCTTGGTCACAGAGATCCCTGTCAAAAGAATAATTTCCCCATTTTAGCCTTGTTTATTGCAGATCTTATTTATTACCCACTAAAGAAAAAAGAATAAATTAAATAAATAATAAATAATGGCATTTTATAGATACTAAAATAAACCAGCTGCTGAATAGATGTCATAAATGCAAAACTATACTCCTTTTCCTTATACATGTTCCGCACCCTTGTGTTTTCATTAAGCCCCTTTGCATACCAGTGCTCAGTAATTTAGTCTAATTAATTTATCAGACGTGTATTTGATAACATGATGCATCGGGTGCATGTTGCGCATTAATTATTATGACACTATCACCTCTCCGATGCAAATGCAAATCTCAGGTGGCCAAGTCCCGACATCACAGCATGGATAATACGTGTGAAGAAACTTTAAAAAGTAAACTGCAAATTTTCGGCCAGTGTTGGTTTATACAGTGTACTACTTCTTTACTTATTACTCTTCCTAAAACTCCACATATCCAATTTAGGTTAGGTTAAATATTCACTCAAAAGTCGGAGTAAATAGGGTTGATCTCTGATCCTCATCCACTGTAATTGAGGTAAGGAACAGATGCTGATTACGGCGTGTTACCACACGGTGAACCACTTCGGGAATGACAACCAGAGGGCAGCCATGTAATACCTCAGCACCACACATGTTCAAATGGAATAGAACAGTATGAGGTTTTTCTGGTAGCTGGAGTGCCAATCCTGCCACCAACCTCCAAATTTCCCCTGTATGTTTGAGGACCTGCTTGCAAGGCTGGATGTAGATTAACATCATACCCAGGACAAAGCAAATGCAGGTTAAGGACCTTGCTAAAGGGTCCAACAGAGTAGAACCACTGCTGGTATCCACGGGATTCGAACCAGCAACCTTCTAATTGACGGCACCAATCGTTAGCCTCAGAGCCACAACTCCACCTACAATGTCATTTGTAACTGTAACTGGAGTGCATAAAAATTGCGTTTTTATACTTCTGTCATTCAGCGTGTAATTAAAATCTATCTATCTTGCAATATATTGGTATGAAAGACCTTTCATCCGACAAACACGCACAGTCTTGTCATTTCAGCAGTTCACTCCCTTCACGTGCTTTCAATGTTGTTTGACACCATGACGTTTACTGAGACACGCCTCTGAGGCTCGAGCCTCATACGGCGCTATAACGGGGAGATGCTCATCTACGATTGGGTGTTTATACGCACATGACTCAATGTGCAAACTCCGATTGGCTTCTACTGCGCAATTACGTCTCCAAAAGCTGTCCGAGCCACCTTGTGCCTATGGGTCTATTGGGTTTGGAAATACATCCTTGACATATAACGCCTAGGCTCATTACAGAGGGTGATGTTATTGTTTTTACGAAGCTGATGATAATATGCATTATTATGTTTATTAAATGGAGCGTGGTAAGCGCTTGAACACGGCCACAGTTATTTGATTGGCCGACTGAGCTGCCAGTCCTCTTTAATGGAATCGGCACATTGTCGCTCCTGCCTTATTTCTACGCAGGTACGGAGAACGGGTGGGCTTGTCTGTATTTGCAGATAGAGTGTCGTCAAGACGGGCTTGCACAACCCAGGAAACCTTACCGTAGTTTTATCTGAGAGGCAGACGGGTTACAGACAAAAAGCGGTCACCTCAATCATGAAATCATAAACCTGGTGGTAAGCGAGCGAGCATCGGACTGGAGGAACTCCGCTTTCATTACAGGTCTGCCGTCTGTTTATCTCCCGGATTAAATCTCCAGCACCCTTCAACGGCATCCCAGAATCCCACGACAGATCGAATACCTGAAGTTAAATTAAAGGATAAGAAAGGCAATCGCTGGAGGGAGGAGGGGCGAGCCAACCTAATGATGAACAGGTTCCGAAAGTGGCTTTACAAGCCCAAGGTAAGTTTGATATGTGATTTCGTTTTGCTAATTTTAAGATATCGTGCATGTGTTATTGCGATGCCTTCCCCCTTATTTAACGCGCAGTGGTCATGAAAATAAAGTTGCCCCTTTGTGCATCTGCCCTGCCATACGGATGGCATTGCTGGTGCACTAAGGTTTAATGAGTGGAAATAGACGGCGATCTGTCACAAAGTAACAAAGGGCATTGACCGTAATGAGCTGCCGTGATTTTTCCTTTTAATGTTTTATTTGTGCGACTGCTGTCATCGGGACTATTGAATCCAAAATTCGCTGTAGTTTTCGGCAAGTGGCCATGTTAAAAATGTCTCTTTGACAGCTTAAAAAACAGCACTTCATAAAGACTAAATTGGGCGTCTTTGTTTTGTTGTGTCAGGACAACGGCTTGGCTTTGGTCTGATTGTGTTTTAGTGGTGGATATTGTAAATGAAAGTACAGTGTGTTTCACGGTTTCCCTTTATACGTAAAGCTGAGTTAAATGCTCTACCCAGCAGGGTGCTGCTAATCGTTTTAAGCATCAATAATTAAAATGCCTGTTAATTTAACGCTATTTAGTAGATAAAGCCATTAAGCGTTGTTTTGAAATCGTCAGCTGGCGTACTGTGAATAAGAAGTGAAGTGTGTGACAATTTTTGGATTATGGACACCGTCATTGCTGACATGCAGAGCAATCTCAGCCACGCTGAATACAAGATGGGTTATAACTGTACTGGGAAAAACTGTCTTATTTGAATACAGGATGTCTTATGAGAAGCTTATTAGCTTAGAATAACATGAATAATTTCTTGTAGGTCTGTGTGAATTGCAGATTTACTTTGTAATATATTTCATTGATATCCTTATAAAAGAACAGATGGAAAGATTAATTTTTCTCTGAGCACAGGGAGGCACGCTGGATAAACTCAGGTTTCCTCACTCTATTGTGTGGCATGTGTCTTTTAAACTACCCCTTTAGACAAAGAAACCCACTCAAAGAAGAACTGACTGCTAAATGGCAGAATGAACCTGGCCTTTTGACAGTAAAGCCTCCGTTTTCAATACACTCTTCGTATTAAATAAAGCTCCAATCTAAGTCCATACTTATGCATCCTATTTGTGTTTATGGGACTGTGTGTACCAAAGACAATGACAGTTCGGGGATGCTTTGATACCTCCCTATGTTATTGCATAGCGTGCACAAAAACATCACGGGCTTCCGTATTTTACTATATTGCACTTTCTTGTAAGCTTTTGATCTTATTGTACAGTAGTTGAACTTAAGCTCTTTCCTGAGAAGTAAGCATTCGCTCCTACAAATTGGTTTGATTTCATTTTTATCTGGGCAGTATTGTAGCGAGACTATTCAAACAGAAATTATTTGGTAAGGCTGTCCAATAAGAGATGGATAATTTCAAGTAAATTCATGTAAAAAATTAGTATTGAAGAATTGCTAAAACGGCTTCGCACTGTGATGTTTGGCTTTCTGTGACTGGCTGGAAGTTTAAGTATGACAGCAGTGAAAGTCCATAGAGCGGGTAATGATGCCAGGAGATTCAGCTCTTTACTTTTCTTGTTCTACTCAAATTGTGGGATAGATGTAAGCATTCAAGGAGATCTGGAATACTGTCATGCTGAAACAGGCTAATGAGCTGGAGATGATGTGGAGGAAAACTGATCTGTAAGTATGGATGGATGGCGTGGTTTAATTCAGATAAAACAAGATGAGGAATCATAATATAAATCTAATCCAGACTTCTTTAGTGCACCGAACCTGCTGAGGTCAGCACAGGCCAATGGGATGTACTAACCAATGAGGATCCCCATGACGTCTCTCCTGACACACTCTCTCCTGACACACTCTCTCCTGACACACTCTCTCCTGACACACTCTCTCCTGACACACTTTCCATGCACGTCTCGCTCACCTTCTGACTGCAGTAATGGTTTTCATTTGAATCTTTTTCTGTTTTTCAATTGAGTCTCCTTGAACGCTTCTCTCTTTCTTCCTTCCATTAGGAGTCACCCCCATAACTCTGTTTGTCTTAATTCCTTATTCTGCTTTCTCATTTGAGTGTGCTCACTTATAAATCACAAATTACATATTGATGTTTATATCGTGTGTGTGTGTGTGTGTGTGTGTGTGTAGCCCGGGGTTAATGGGAAGGTGGAGTCCTGCTGTCTTCTGTCGTCCTCAGTGCCTGGCTGCTCTGACCTGTACAGTTTGATGAAGGGATTAATGATGCCATGGGTACCAGTCTGGACCCCCACCCCCCCACCCCCCACTTTTACATATTTTTTTATCTGAATGTTATTTTTCACTGTTCAGTGTCGTGGCTTGAACTTTACCCTGTTCTGATGGACAGTGAAGGACTCCTTACCTCACCTGTGTAATCGAGTTCGACCTCCTGCACGGTTTTGGTGGTCTTTGCATTTCTATACTTATGCTGTGACGTAGGGGAATTCTGTTCATTTCCAGCTGAACTATATTTGGGATGATTCTAGGCCGGCGCGATGTGCGATTCAATATCGTCATCACATCGCAAGGACCGCAATAGTCACCTGGGTTGAGATTAGGCTTGGGCAGCATGTAATTTTTCATACTGTCTGAACATTATACCACAGTATACAATATTTTGACTCTATTTCCAAAAGCAACACTGTTCTGGTATTTTGAAATCTTGTCGATAAAATTCACTGAGCAGAGAGGTCCCCACGATTAGATTTGCCAAACAGAAATCATCAGTAAATGTGGCTAAAACATTTTAACTCACTGAATGTTTTGATTTTATCTGTTAATTTTAGGAACCAAAACTGAGCAAGTTTTGCAATCGTAACGGTTGTTCCTTTTTAAGATTTTGAAGTACACTTTGGATTTTTTTTGGTAAATTTTCAACTCCTTTTTTATATATGCCCAAAAAAATCACACTGCAATATTTGAAATTTTTTCCGACATTGTGCAGTCCAGTATAATTGCTTCTCTTTCTTACTGATCCTTTTAAATGCAGAGATGATTATTTTAAAGTAATAGAATTAACTACCAACAGTATGCAGTTAGTTTGTAATGTTGATTGAGGGAAGACGGGAGATGAAACATCTCAAAGAAGCCAGTTAAATGAGGATGTTTTTAAAACAAAAGACCAGCTGGCTGCAGGTCGCTGGCTTTTGATAACGGTTGCCATGGCTGGAGTTAAGAGGGTGGGGGGCTTTGGGAGCTGGATGGCCATGAAACAAGTCCTCATGCATGATTGTGGCTCTGCGGGAGGCAGAGTATTTGCCTGCCCCTCATAATGAAGAAGAGAGCAATTCACCCCCAGCTGATCTGGCCAGCGGAAGAAATATTGGAGCGTTTTTGAATGGGCCGAGGCTATGGGTGATCAGGGGTTATTATTCCCATGCAGTGGATTATCACCCAAATACAGGGCATGTTAATCTCCCCCGAGCCACAGCAGGACGCTAACAGCATGAGGCTCCCCCTGGAACATCTGTCCTTGGCCCCACCCTGTGCCGGCCGTCAAGCTCAGACCCCGCCCCGTTAGCAGGACGCTAACAGCATGAGGCTCCCCCTGGAACATCTGTCCTTGGCCCCACCCTGTGCTGGCCGTCAAGCTCAGACCCCGCCCCGTTAGCTTGTCCTGCTGTCGCTTACCCATCATCCCATCGTCCGTTGTGTTTTATTCTCAGATTTGCCTCTCAGTCCATTTTTGTTCTGAAAATATTCCGATTGATCTGCCTGAGGTTCCAGGGCCTGACGCCTCGCTGTTTCCAGTCATTTCTCTCGAGCAAGGACCGAGAATACTGTGCTCAAAGTGAGAAGTGGAGTGTCTTAAGTGGGAGTGCCTTCAGGCAGATGCGCTGTGGACGGTAGGATGATGGGATATGCCGATGTCTGACGCTTGCCGGTTGGCCACTGGAGGGCGCCACGCCGCCCTGCATTAGGTGGTCAGACTTTTCTAATAGACTCCCAGGCCTCAATCTTGGTGCTGTCTTTCCTCCCGTCTTTACATATTAGTGCTAGTACTCGAGAAAAGAGTTGGAAGCTGTGAACACAACAGGAAGGGGGGCAGAGCTCAAAGCAACGTGGACAGGGTGGGACGACCTTCCGGTGCCTCTCTAGAGTGAGTCTTGTATCCACTTATGTTTTTGACCGGCCCAGCCATGTGTGTGTCCACTGCCTGCTGGTTACAGCCAAGTGCCAGTTGAAGCCCACGTGGTGCCTCCTCTTCAGACTTTAGAGGTGTGGTACTGACTCTTTGCTAGGTAGGCATCCCCTCAGAAGATGGCGACCAACGTGACCGCCTGTGTCGCATGTAGGGTTGCTCAGCACTCTGCTGCTGCCAGTATGAGTGTGTCGATGCCTTTAACGGGTAACCCTCCCCCACCAAGCCAACCTGAGGGCGACTCCTTCCTAGTTGTTTGCATTGCCAGCTTCCCACTTCCTTCATGTGCTGTATCAGGCCACCATAGTTAATTCTTAACAGCCCATCTTCAGTATAGCGGTCATTAAACAGACACCGAGTCGCTGAGCTGTACTGTTATGGCTGAGAGGCGTTTTTCCTTCTGTCCTGGTTATTACATGCAACTGTACACCTTAAATTTGCTAACAAATCAAATCAGTTTGCTCTTTAATGGTAGCGAGGTGCCTGGACATGTCATCGTTTCGGGAAACCTATGTCTGATAACAGAATACTTCCTCCCCATATTGGGATGAGTAATTCTTGATATTTGACACCATTTTGGTGAGCGCCTTTTGGCGAGTTCAGCTGAATGGCATGTGCTTTAACCGCAATAGCAGAGGCCTTGGTCTCACATATCAATTGAGGTTATTTTCAACAGTGCAGGATAGTCATGGTGATGGAGACCCTGACTAAAGTGATAGTAACATCAGATTCGCTTCCCTTAACTTTTTTTAGGTGTGCTGGTTAACTGAAGTTGACCTCTATAGCTTGTGCTCCCGTGACTCCTAAAATTTTTGCACATCCTAGGTGGTACAGCCATGACAAGGATGGGGATAGCTGTTTGGGGAGCGGGATGGGTGGAAGGAGGAGTGAAATGGGCAGAAATGGAGGATTATGGGAAGTGAAATTGAGCCCCCGCTCCGATTGGAACTCCGCCGGTACGGACCAAGCCGCCCCCTCGTTGCTGTGGGGGTGAAGAAGCGTGCCTTGCGGGAGGGGGGGGCCATGTGCGAAAAGCCCAGTGTGCAGAGGCGTGCACCCACTGAGAGTGCCTGTCGGCCATCGTGCTTCGTCACTGGCAAAATATTTACTCGCATTCCTCAGCGCTGACCTGTGCTGTTGGTATCTTTCCTTCTGTTATACAGAAAAAATCCATCTGAAATTTTGCCTGCTCTTCGACATTAAGAAAGTAATAAAAGTATTAGTAATAAACCTTATATAGTTGTGTCAAAGGCAGTATCTGAAAGACCTTTTGAATCATAATGACACAGATATTTAAAAATATTTTTATAGGAAGCCCATGAGGGGACACCCTGGATGGGATTCCAGGCTCTCTCTTATTTAAATGTTTGTGCATTTAACAGCATAAGCTATGCAAAATGATGATTAACGTGTGTTTCCTTAATACAGAACACTGTCATATCAGTGGATGCTGTGATAACCGCCGCTTTCCCAAAGATGCCGTAACATCAGCCAAAGCCCGGTAAATGAACAAGCGAGTGTCTGTGCTGAGCCCTGCCAGTGCGTGTTGTAATTACTGGACTGTGGGCGGTTTTTAGCTGCAGACTGCCGCCTTCTGGTGCTCTCCTGTCCCCATTGGTTACCTCGTTGGCCCCCACTGGCTTAGACCAGGCAGTGATTGACAATGCGTGGTTTCCTGCCTACTGTGAATTTGTCTCATTTCTGAAATTGCTACTTAATGCCCCCCAATTTCACACAGTTCCTGTTAGTAAATCAGAATGCTGACTTTAGCATTTGGCTGCCGGTGCTGTGTACAGTAGCCCAGGTGCAGTGTTTTGCAGTGTTACGACAGGCCCGTAATGTTAAATCCTGGGTAAATACACAGCCTGGGCTCTCCCCACCCTCGCTGGATGGCTTTTGGGAAACCTCAGCTACTTGGAACCATACAGCTTTAATATCAGTGCGATGCATCAAAAGAAGGGTCATCTGAGTTTTTACGTTTTTCTCACCCCAGTGGTCTGATATCTGCACCCCTGCATCTTCTTCACGGGTGTCAATTTGCCCATCTTTGTCCTATCAGTCATCCTCAAAGATGTCGCAACAGGGCTGCATGACGTGCAGGGCTCAGAACTCCGTGAAACATAACAATAACCTTTTTTGTTTGGTATCAGTGGAAGGAACGTCTATCCACTCTTTCCTGGGTGAATCTGCACTTTCTGATCTCTTGCAGACTTGTTTGATATTGTGGAACATTTGGGCATCCCGTTATTACTGAAGCATTTCCCTGGTATCATTCCGTCATGATTCTGCCTGAAAGTGCCTTCCTGCCTCTACCAGACACATGGACAGACGTTGTTTTGAGCACCCATGCTGTGAGTGGGAATCGCACCCCTCAGCAGTCCCAGCTAGCACATGAAATCCAGTTGAAGTTCGATTTAGTCCAAATGTAGTGTCATGGCGTCATCTAGTATTTAGTCTCAAATGTAATGTCAGCTGTCAGTTATGGATGTCCCGGGAAGCTGATCTTGGCTTGTTTTTGTCCAGCGCTGACCTCAAGGTACAGGCTGGCCTGCATGATGTCCTAGATATTTGTTTATCCTCTATTTATGGAAGCTTGTTTTATAACCTCCTTTCATACCTTGCATTCTACCTGTGAAATTAACATTGAATTTTTATTCTTGGCACGTAGCGTGTTAGGTTCATCAATTCATACACGTCATTTTTACGGATATATAGGAATTCTTTTGCCATTTTTACCTTCATCTTGCTCTCCTAGGAGATACGCATACATAGTTGAGAGCAGAGTTTGGGCTCAGAGCAGAGTTTAAATGCCATTTATCTGACACCTCTGGAGCCGGTTTTGGGGTTAAGGGCCTTGATCACAGGCCTAACCGTGATGTCATCATCCTGCTGGCTGGGGGATTCATACCTCCAGGTCACATATACAGATTTTCAGAGTTTTGCAAACATGCTGTAGATTTCCTATTTAAATCTTAAGTTCGGCTCATTGATGAGCTTACCTGTGCATCTGAGTTTACCATAAAGCATCATGTTTCAGGTGTGTGTTTTCACACAGTACTTGGCTGAAGCTACCATCACGCCTGGCTCGCAAACTGGAAGACGAGGTAGACTTGTGATTTCCCCATGGCTGGGGCCGCATCTCGGATGGTAGGGTGTTAAATGGAGCACTTCTCCCTTTTCTCTACACCGTTGTGGTGCCAAGGGAATGACCTTCAGCATCATGTGGAATCATCCGTCACCCTGACAAGTCCTGCAGCTGGCCCTCCACCCAGTACCGGGTCTATAATTGTTATGGGCCGTGGCCTAGCTGTCTCCAGGGCTCCCGTGGTCAGATTAAACCCGCTATTAATTACTCCTGTGCTCATTCATCTTCCTGCTTTCTCCAAGTCAAGATCCAGGCCAGAGTCGATGCCGCGCGTCCCTGCAGATGTGTGGCAATGCTCTCCATTAGTCCTGCTTTGCTCACAGATGTTCGCCACGCTCAAGCTCTTGTCTTTTGAGATCTTCTCCTAGCTGCAAGTGTCTCTGTGTTTTTCAAGGTGTCCCAAGTGTCAAGCCAGCACTGGGAGCTACTCGTTTCCATGCTGCGACCTCGGTGCTTGGTTACCAGTGCGTCTGACTCTAGGACAGAGAACAGTAATGACATTTGCTAATGGAATATTTAATATATGCCTGATAATGCTAAAGGCAGAGATAATTAGTCTGTAGTTCATTGATATCTAGCCCCATAAAGCTATTCTACTGAATGTGAGCAGATGATAGGATCCTCTCGATCTTAATGTTGCTTATCTTCCTGGATTAGCCCCTAAGTGATATGCAAATGCTGTTATAGTACAGACATGGCTAAGAGATGAAGATAAATCTGGGATCTTGGGAAAGCAGAATGAGTTCAAGTGGTCACTCAGTATTGCACTAGGGAAAACTAACAGAACTAAGAGGCTGATTCCTTTGCATAAACAAATGGGGGCCAAGATTTTAAGCGGACATACTGATGAAAGAGTAGCAGCCACAGCATGCTTCTGTAGTGAAACCTGTCATCCGTTCACCGCAGATCAGGTGGATATTAAGATCATTGGCAGTTGCAAGGCATTTGACAGAAGGAAGTCAAATAAAAGTGGGAAATGTTCTGATTTAAGAAGCATTTTTGTGTGAAGTCCATGAGGATAGATAAATCAAGGTGACAAAATTTTGGCAATGGTGAGAAATTTTTGTGCTGTGTTCAACTCTGCATGATCAACCGCTCTTTTTTTTTTGCACATGAGGTAGTGTTGGGCGGTATACCGGTTCATACTGAAAACCGTTCTTTATTATTGTTATCATATGATTTTTTTTTTTATACTGCAATTCCGGTTTAAATAGCCTACACAACGTTCGGAAAGTGGTGCAGCTGGAAACTGTTTAAGGGGGGACCTTTTTCACTGCTGCACCGGAAAAAGACTGCATGGGAACTTACCTTGTTTCATTACTTGTGTGATCACAGGGTTTAGGCTCAAGTCATTATTTGAGCAGTTTGCTCTATGTGTCAGGGAGGAAATTGCAGTCAAACCATTCATTTCTGTTTTCTTTGTCTAAAATCTTACAAAATCACAGCCAGTCAGCTGGTTATAATGTGATATGTGGGTGTGGTTCTGCAATGACTGAACAGGCTTCAGATTCGGGCCAGCAACTTGTTTACTGTGCTAGTTGGTTGAAAACAGGCATCATGGATCAAAAATGTCTTTGTGTAATCTACTGACATTTGGAAATGCTTGCAATGGTGGTCATGGTGTTAGGTGTCTTCGTGCTCTGCTGTCTTTGGAACGGTCTGTCATGTTTTTAATGGCAATAGTTTAGTTTAAAGTAATTCTATTGAGCAGATATCGGTGCAGCCTTGACGCTATTTAAACCACGAGACAAAAGCAGTGTGCGAAGTACGGGGGGGTCCGACACCCCCGATTAACCCATGAGACCCCCCGAAAGATTCAAAAGCAAAATTTTAAGGGGGTCTCAAGATCGGTATTGCGCAACAATAGGGAGACGGGGACCCCCCCGAATATTGACGGGTATTTCGCACACTGGACAAAAGCAAGCGTTCAAGTCAACTCGCCTCAAATAGAGTGGTTCACACTCTCTCGTACTCGGAGGGACTGCTTGATTCAGCAAATTGTATTCGCCGATTCCTGCAACTCTGTAAATGAAGATAAAGGAAAGCTGTAACTTAAGTTGCCCGGGGTTCGGGATCCGCCCCGAAGTGATCTGACGCAGGCCGTTTTCCTTTCAACTCCTCTCTGACCTTGCTGCCATGTCACTCTTACTTTATGAATAAGGAATGAATCTGCGGCATCCTGCGTACACTGTGTCGATTTCACCCGGCGGTGTTTCCACCGCGACCTTCATAACGCCGTTAGCTGTATGTGTGCGGCGCAGGAGGAATTCCTAATTCACAAAATGCTCTACTTGCAAATTTATATGGGCGTGTATCATGAATTCTTTCTATCACTTGGTTCCCCTAGGCTTGTCATACCCATTTGTAACAGATTGTAACAGCATTTCAGCAGTAATACCACTTGTCGTTTAGAGACATGTACCGTTTGTTTTTGCGTGCTTCACTTTTCTGTTTTACACACCATTCAGGCCCTTCATTTCTTCCATTTCTGGTTTTTTGTGACTTGATGTACAGGCCTTGCCGAGCAAGCTGGGCCGGCACCGACAGGGTGGGAAGGCTGACGGAATAGTTTTAGGGCTCAAACGGCTATTCTGACAAAGGTTGAAGAAAGGAAATCAAACAGGCTTTTGCTTTGAAGGCGGAGAGGGTAAGGAGGTGCTGGTGTTCTCTCCGAGCCCCCGGTTCCTGGCTGCTATTGAGCGCTTTGTCTTGTGCTGTGGGTGAGACGGGCCCCTGCTGTACGTTAGTCATTCACCCTCTTTACGTGCCTTTCACCATCATCACCTCGGCATCCCAGTGTCCCGTTCGTTTGGACGATGAATGATTTTGTGCTTAACTGCAGTTGCAGCCCTTAGTACAACTTAGACTGTCAGTTCTTATGTTGGCTAGTTAGTTCATTATCCCTTCACTCTGTAGTCCTGGAAATGGTTGTCAAAAGATAATGTGCCTTTTTCAGCTGTTCCAGCTGTGGTTCGACCACCCTTGATGTCTAAAATTCAGCACATGCTATGAAATGGTACGTTTGTGCATATTGATTGTGTTTGGATGCTTTGGTTTCTGGCTTCTGTTGATCTTAGCTAGGAGCTCATCACCACCCTCTCAACAGACAGAGCATGCTCTTGAAGGAGGTCTTTTTTATTTTTTGTCTTTTCCAGTCTCCGCCTCATTGTGACATTTTGCTTTTGCTTTTCTGCTAACATTTACAATTTTCTCTCAAACATTGAGGTAAAATGGGTTCACTTCTCCACGCGGGTGCATCTGTTGGCTGAGTGGCATTGCAGACTATCTCAACGTCAGGCCCAAACCCTGAAAGATGGGGAGCATGCCGGAGGTGGAAGTAATTTACTTTTAGGAGAATTTTAGGTGACCTAAAAACATCAATACCTGAGGCTGAGGCTGGCATCAAGGCGCTGAGACGGAAGGTGAAAGCCCAGAGAGCCAGGACCTAGATGGAAACAAATGCAATTAGTTTGTTCCACTGTGAGGGGAAAAGGTTGTTCTCTGGATGTGCAAATAATTTAGCTGCCAAATTAAGTTTTAAAATTGCATTTCCCTTCTTCGTTCGACCCCACCCCCACCCCAAACATGCTGTTTGCTCTGAAAATGGCTTTTGTGCTGAGTATGGTTCCCAGGAATAACCACATCATCCACCTTTGAACTGATTAGCCGGAACAGGCTCATGGCCCTAAAGGCGATCGCGGGCAGCATAGGTAGAGCTACCGTATTTGGTGAGACGGAAACAGAGGATGTGTCCAGGCATCAGGATATTAATGAGGTCTCGCATTCATCGGCCAATCGGGTAGCGGTTCTCTTATGAATATTTATCAGTTTTCCCTAATTACCATGACAAACAAAAATTCACGTCCCGGGAAGCCCGGACGTATGGTGACCTTGCAGTTAACTCTCGTTTTACAATCTATACACAAGTGACGCCATTTACGTGTATACCATTCTTTCTCATCAGAAGTTACAAAACGCCGGGCTAAAGTTTGTTAAACTTCTTCAAGCTCACGGCGTGATTCACTGCTCACACGAAAACAAAAATAAAGTGTCAAAGTGCCAGTGGTTTCCAGAAGTTGACGTCACTCATGACACGTAGGGATGTGCTTTCCGTTAGAAGTTTAACAAAATGCATTCCTTTTAAACTTTTCGTTGAAAGTAAAAGTGTGCATGAACCTTGCAAAGGCTGCGTAATAAGGCTGAGGGGCTGCTGTATATTGAAAACTGGTGCCTTGTCTTTCGCTTGGTCCTTCAGCGTGACTCGCAGCCCTGGGTCATGCGGGTTGCAGCACTTAACCCGGACAAACCGCAGATTTTTGAAAAATCGCCCGGACGCCCAGAAAGGGGACCAAAATGAGGACGTGCCCAGGGAAACCTGGATGTATGGTAACCCTAAGCATATGGTACAAGGCTGGGGTAAACCTGGGATACCTTGGTAGGCCTCCACAGGGTACAATGGTACTCTGACAATTCGGAGATGCTACTTAGCTTAACTGCTTGTCTACGGGGACTGAATTACCTGGAGCAACTACATAGAGAACATACAAAAAAAATTCAAACCCCCAGGCCTCTGACTCTAAAGGTACTGTTCCAGCGATTCATTCTTAATCTGAATTAGGAAGACATTTCCCGTCTAATTGGTTGTTTTGAATTAAGGCCGGTTCTCGGTGAACAATCGGCTGATGAATGCACAGCGGAGACGGCAAGTGTTTATTCTGCACTGGAAGGAGGAGAAGGTGCATTAAACTGTGATTATGGTAAAATGCTTCTGTGTGTGAATGGATTTAAGAGCTTAGTGTCTGGGTTTTTTTCCATATGCATACTGCTCAAGCCTTCAGAGAGTGAGTGTAAAAAATGTACCTTATGACTGGACTGGAAATTTAGAAAAGGGGTCTTCTCAGGACACATGGCTTCTCAGGGACATTTTGTCTTGAGGATGGAGGGGAAAATGAGCACTTTCTCTGGCTATGTCGTTATATTTCTCGTGGACAACTGTAACTGAAGTGAGCACCTTCCCTTCAAAGGGCCAGGAGTAAAGAAAACGTTCAGCTCAGGCCTCCAGATAGCAGCCATGTATAGACTCACACGCACTAGATGCAGGTCTTTGAGATCAAATGCCGCATTGGCATCTGCCTACCAGATCATCACAAATATGGGGCTTAAAAATGAGTAACTGGTGATGCCAAAGCTAGCCAGCAAGTGCAGCTGTGGTCCGTCTCTGGTCCCCTCAGTCTGAGGAGTCCTGGAAGGCTTCTTCCCTGGTGGAACTTTGGATGCATCAGCTTGGTTCTGCCGGATGTGGACTTTCAGCAAGTGCTGGCAGGTCACCCTTGTCCGGATAGACACACGGCAGCAGGGATAATCTGCAAATGCCAGGCCACCCCAGGGGGAATGATCTGCCTCAATGGACCCGAAACCGGGCCCTCGAATGCCGATCTGACCGTGGCATCAGCTTGTAAACCTGAAGGTTTATGATTTACCATAAAATTCCCAGTGTGTAAAAATGAGGGGAAACAAGCAGTAACGTAGATGTGACTGAGTGAAAGTGTCTGGGAGAGGAGAAGGAAAATTTAATATTAAAAACAAAGCATGACACCCTGACCCAGATAAGCGGATGGATGGGCGGGGGGGGTGATGGATGGATGGGTAAATTACAAAGAATACTACAATTAAAAGTGGAATAACTTTGCACAGTTATGAATTTTACAGTGCACTGTTATTTTCAGCTTTGTACTTGGGCTACACAATATATCGTTTCAGCATCGTCAGTGCGATGCACAACAGTCACATCGCTGGCCCTGCTTTTGTCTGACACAACTCGTGGCAACACTACCGACTGCTTTTGATGCACTGTGTTGGTAGATAATCAACTACAGACAAATAGAACTGATTTTTGGGTTAATTTCATATACATTTTTGATTTATAAATATCGCAGTTTTACTTGCTGATATTTCACACATCGCGCTGTGATATCTTGCAGCCCTACCTTGTACCATTACTGCCTGCTGTGGCTGTTGGGTGGCTCTGGTTTGTCTCCCTGGGTCGGACCAGATTGGATCTGCTCCCCGCAGAGGTTCCAGGACCTGCTTGCCGTATGCTGTGCCCTGGCTCATCCTGCCATTTCATTGCAGTGGAAAAGCCTGGATGATGATACACGCGGTAGCGTCACTCTGAGTATCGTCCCCAATGGCGGCTGTACGCCCGTTTATATGATGTGTTGCCCCATAGAAGTTTTAATGCACCCTGAAAGCACCCTGTTCTCTTTTACGGTTGGGTGTTTTCCGTAAACAGCGTCTCCCCTGACCTGCAGCCGAGCGCGTCTGGGCACCGCTGCAGTACGGTGACGGGAGCCGCGGCACCGTGCAGTTAAATGCAGTAATGCGCCGTGACGTGGCTCCTGATGAACGCGTCAGAAGCAGTGTGTCCCCGCCAAAAGGGATTTTACTCTCCACGCTCCGTAAAACCTGTCACCCGCCCGTCTCGGCCGCTTTCTGCTGTTGGCGCTGATTGTTGTACTTTGATTATTTTTAATCGCATCGTGTCAGGTTCAGAATGCTTATGCACACTTTGTTGCAGATGCGTCATTCTCGCAGATTAACGAAATCCTGTAGTTTCTGAAGATTCTAAGGACATTAATAAAAAAAAATCCCTATTATTCATCTTCTGTAACTGCTTGTCTAGTGCAGGGTACCTATGATCTTCGAGGCTGTCTCAGGAAACGCAGGGCGCAAGGAAGGAGCACTCTGGAGGGGATGCCGGCCTGTCACCAGCCACACAGATGCACACTATGGATGGTGCCACCTGACCACAGGTTTAGGAACAGAGAGGAATCCCATGGGATGTCACGGGCAGAGCCGGTGCTGGGAATCAAACCCCCAGCCTCGAAGGTGTGAGGCAGCAGTACTAGCCAGCCCAGGTGCCCTCTGAGGTGTGATTTTATTATTAAAAATGGTGTAAAATGTCTCGATGTGGCATTGTAGCTTCTTCCTGTGCTCGGCACAGCTGTGCTGCCGGTTCTTGCTGGAAATGCTTCCCTGTCGGACGGGATCCGGTTAGCCTCCGTCCAGGCTGCCTCCCTGGGACCGTGTTTGCGAAAACTAACACGGTAGCTCGTTTCCGCTGACGAATGCCATCCGCCTGGCCACGCGGCAGTGTGGACCGTCAGTAATTAGTGTGCTGCTGAGTCTCGCCCGACGCAGTTGCCTTCGTCGCAATATTTCTGCTTCTGTGCACAGATGGCCCTTTTCCGCCCGTCCGATGGCCCCGGACTGATTGACTTTGCAACCCGTGTCCTAACACCCTGAAATGGGGGGGGGGGGGGGGGTGTGGGGAATGGCCCGGGACGGGAGGGGGCAGGATTTAGGACTTAGCGGGGTGTTAATTAGGCGGGA
>JAODKC010000016.1:21971694-21983967 GCA_026777985.1 Mormyrops attenuatus | reverse complement strand
TTGTTTGTTTGTTTTTTTTTTCTATTGTTCCGTCCCCCCCCCCCCCCCCTCCCCCCCGCCCCCCCCCCTCTCCCCCCCCCCCCCCCCCCCCCCCCCCCCCCCCCCGGGGGGGGGGGGGGGCGGTTGTCTGAAATGGCCCTGGACTGGAGAGTCCATGATTTAGGACTTCGCGGGGTGTTAATTAGACGCGTTCCAGCCTCCACCCATCAAGCGCGCTCATCGATCGTTACTGTGAGAAGGCCAGGCAGAGTTCAGTGTGATGTGATTGTTGGGCCTGAAGATCCTCAATGGAAACTGTTTAAAGTAAGAGAATCCTCATGTTTGAGAAGCTGGTAATTGGTTATTAGCACTAATGTTCTCACACAGCTCATTTTCTACCCTTTAAATAGTAAATAATGTGTAGGATAAAGAACCATGTCTGATGGGCTTGGGCATAGGGATTTCAGGGCTTTCCTGGAATTACAGTAGATATTACAAATAGGACTGAGGCCCATAAAGGTCATTTATTATGTTATTAATAGAAATAAAACTGCTGATGAAAAAATTGCGTAATGAGAGCTGGACTTTGATGTACAACAGGCCCCTTATGGCTTCAAGGACAAAATCAATATTCAAATTAATATCTGTGTGACGTGACATGAAACATCAAACATACCTCTGAAAAAGCCTGGGTTTTGCTGACTTTTGAAGTTTGTTGGCCCTTTGAATATGTTAGTCATTTTGGTTTCTGGTAGAATCATTTTAGCCAAGATCATGGCCATATTTTGAGTCGCTCCTCTCCATTTTGAAGTAGAACTTCATCTGTTGAGAATAATTAGTGGGCACTTCCTGGTTCCTAATTTTTATTGCTACGTCAAAGTGAAACCAAAACAAACCGCGCGTATGGCTGACACCGTTACCGCGTATCTCTGGGCGTAATCAGTAAGAATTTGAGTGATGCAAAAGCATGTATGGTCTTTCCAGTTGGGCCAAGTAGAGTGTGAACTTTGTGTATAAATAGATGCTTCGCAGATGGTGCCTTGGACCGTGGGCTGGGGCCTGCACGTGATCCCAGCCGGTCAGACTGCGGCCACCGAGCCGGCGGGTCATCTGAGGGAGTCCGTTTGTGGGTCTGTCCGTCTTGCAGGGTATTTCAGCTGTTTCATTGTTAAAGATGGCAGGTCGCCTGCATTTAGACATTTGATTATCTAGGACGGGGTCTCTCCCAGGACCTGCAGGGTAGGGGAAACCTGGGATGGGATGGTGGTCCTTTGTAGGGCAGACCTCTGTGAACACGGGAAGGTGTGGAGCTGGCAGAGGGAGGTCTGACCCGCTGACTCACTGTCTCTGCCACTATGTCTGTATATTATCGTCTTTGCCACCTCGGCAATGAGTGCCGCAGACGTTCCCTTCAGACTGGGAGTCCCTGTCCCCAGCCACTGTACTGCTGACTGCTTGTTTGCAAACTGAAGTCTCCCACCACAAATTAATTGATTACATGAATTTGTGATCTCCTCCTCGCAGCAATTCAAACAGAGGCCTTGGATAATGAAGGCGCTGGCCTTGTGCGAGGTGTAAAACGCTTTGGCTGACTGCCCTCACATGTCCTTGCAGACGCCGATTAGACCCAGTCATTCGCTTGGGCTGGAGAGCTGACAGGCAGAGATGTAGGTGTCTGGGTTGTGAATGAATAAATGAATATATTTCTCTGGTGTGACAAGAGACTCAAACCAAAAATGATCTGTGGAAAGATTGTGCTAACTATAGGTCATAAAAGGATCGGAACTTCTTGCTTACTGCTCGCTCTTGAATTCATTTGCTCTGATCTTGTAACGTGCATGTTACTCAGTGGCATTAACTATTGCAAATGCAGTGACTTGTTTGTAAATGCCTTTCAAGTGGTTATTTAAGTGTCCTTTGAGCTTTATATAGTATAGAACTTGCAGGATAATATTGAACTTGGTGGAATACGCAGGAAGTTTGTCTTGGCATTGCGATGTGGCACTCAGGGACTCATCAGGGCAAATCCACTCGTCGTACGAGGTCTCTTGTGTAATACTGTTTCAGTTTGTATTTACAGCTTTGGATAAATAAAATCCACTGGAGTGGGAAAAAAAAACACAGAAAATGTCAAATTGGCATCCACGACGATCCGGAAGGATCCACACTGTGTTACCCTCATGCATATATGTATTGCTGCTTCTGGTGACTTAAGACAGCAAAACTCTCAAGGATTAATTTATTTTAGGGAATGTAGCGGGGATGTACAGTGAAATGCAGAGTAACACTAAGGGATGTTCGGTACCTGCATTCTGAATTGAATTATGCTGTTAATTAATGCTGAAGCCAGTAAATAATAATGATAACTGTATATTCATAAAGAAATAGAGCAAATTGTCATGTCAGTGTGGATAAGGTGGCGATAAGGACAGAACTAGGTGGCGCCCAGTGGGCTGTCGCAGACCTTAAAGGGTATGGGCTGCTGGGAATCCCATGTGTTTGCCGCATGTGGCTCCTGCTGGGGGTGACCCTGCATGCCCCAGAGCGCCGTTCCTGGCTGGTTTCTATGTAGGATGTGCAGCGTTTGGTGCGTCACAGTCTGGTGTCCCCCCAGCTTTTCTCTTGAGGATGTTCCTTGGGTGGGAGGCTCCCCAGAAATGTTTTAAAGTGTTATAAGGGAACCTCGAGGTCTTCACTGCTCCCTCTGCAGGTCACATTAGTGCTGTGCATTCTACCATGTCAGACCCATGTTAAATGCCATGCCATGACCAGATCAGTGGATATCGGGGAGTTAATTTGGAGTCACTTTCTAAGCCACACCAGTGGTTTCCAGCGGGCGTCCGTGCATGTAGATCAGTATGCGATCTTCCTGTTTTCTGCGGCACCGTGCAGTATGGGATCGTTTCACCCCATACATTCCCTTTCATCATGGCAGGTGTTCTAACGCACAGTGAGGATCGACCTGGGGAGACTCCTATTAAACTTGTATTAATGTCATAATAAAGTATTAAGGTGTCATCTGTCAGGAGGCCTGTGTGTTTCCCCGCTCTCCTGGCCCCCTTTCATCGCTGAGTGTCTTTCAGAGCTTTTCACAGTGTCCCTTATGCCTGTGATTTTCAAACCTGTTTAATGAGGCAGGACCATTTGCGTTTACTAACAGTTACAGGCCGTGGTAATTACACAAGCTGTGCATTTGGGTTTTATGTGGTGTAGAGTTTGTTTGCCCTAAATTGTGCTGCTTTATGTTAATTAATTTGGATCCTTATGCCCTGCAATGAATCTTTGATGTGAGCATTAATGTGTGGCTCAGTGTGTTTGAACACGCTGCCTGTTATCAGAAGGTTGCTGGTTCAAATCCCACCATTGGTCGAGTGGTTTTGTCATTGGACCCCAGAGCAAGGCCCTTAACTCCCATTGCTCCTCCAAGCAGCTGGTCCTGGTTTCCCAAAAATGTATGTCTGCTAAATAACAGAAATCTAATATAAATTTATGCTTTGTTTGATTATTCTTTAATGTGACTGTTTTTTGGACGTGACGAACAACCAGTCGCTGCGGTTGTTGTGCTCTGTGCGGCTGTATCCTGGAATCTGAGGTCCCCAAAATATAACTGCACCATTTGTTACTTTAGATTTATACTTGATAATATACAGAAGTGTGAGGTTATACCTGTTTGTGTGTTTAATACTCACATCTTGTGTATTAGGAATCCCATCTAGCAATCACAGGCTTGTCTCCAACTGAATTCTCTACATGTATCGAACATTAACAAAGGATATTAGCAAGATATTATTAAACGGAATACCTATGAAAAGGTAGGCTTGTGTGTGTCATCGTGCAGTCCTGCGTCATGCTGGGTCACGTCAGATATCGCACGTCCTGATCAGTTGTGGCAGCGTCCGCCACAGTTGTCAAGGACGCCCGGAGAAAATGACATGCGTACCAACTACAGTTTAGCCACCGTAGATTCAATTCACAGTCTTGTGGAGTTCCGCACGTCAGTTCATGGGTAATCTGGCTGGCGGTCAGAATGGCGTTTCAGAGGGAAATGTGCTCAGAAACCCAACAGCGAGACCGTCACAGTTTCTCAGCAGCTGCTGACTGCGTTTGATTACCTCACTGATGGGCTCTCGGGATCCTGTGGTGCTATTTATCCAGTAGTACCAATTTTTGGATTTGTAGGGTGTACGTGTGTCCACAGAACAATTTTTAATCTCTTTATTGGATTTTTATACTGGCACGTTAATAGAGCAGAACAATAAACTCGCAGTACAGCAGCATTAGTCCACACCATTCATTACTGACTACACCGAATCTATTCGACGCCCTATGTCCTGAACTCAGCCGTTTCCTCACTCACACCCACCGCATAAACTTATCACAACCTCCAACATTAAATGGAACTGTGGGGAGTAAGAACCATAAGAAAAACAAATTATCAAAAAAATAACAAAAAAATAAGACCTTAAACCAATAAGCAATAAATAATGTTAATGATGAATTAATTCTATGCTGTTATACGTGCACTTTATTTGTTAACCAGCCCTTTCAAACATTTGCTTGTGTGTTGGGAAACGACGGTACTCAGCCTATAAGTGATGCACACACACGGAACACGTCTTATTGCTGAATGCTTCACACTCAGAACTTCTCGCTCGAAGCTCCTGGCTGTCAGTTCGGATTTGTCATCGCCGCGTGCGTAGCTCAAGCAGTCTGCGTCTGGAGAGTGTCGCCTGGCTAATTTTGACATCTTCGCTTTTGGTACAGATAGGCGTCGTTCTAGTCCAGTGGCTGGTTTGTCATCTCGTTCCAGGGGTGTTCGATTTGGAGAAGCAGGGGTACTTTGCCGGGATTGATGCCACGACGTGGCTAGCATTTCTGTGCCAGATTATGGGCAGACATTGTGTGGTAGCTCTGATGCTTATGGTTAGTGTGGCATGTGCTGGCTTAGAGTATTAAGAAAAAAACCCTAACCCTAAAACAAATGAGCCATAGAGTATTAAGACTCCCCTGTAATTGCTGTATTTAGAAATCGGTGTTTAGCCTTTCAGTCATGTGACCAACTAATGCTCAGTGCCTAGCATATATGTGGGACGTCCTCAGGACAGCTGGAAAAGCATCCCAGGGGGCCACCACATGAAACTGGCATAGAGGATACAGTAGGGTCAGCCAGTCTCTGGAGCAATTGGCATTAAGGGCCTTGCTTAGGGGCCCAATTGAGAGATTACTCTTCCAAGCATGGGATTTGAAATGACAACCTTCTGAATTCATTTTTTTTTTTTTGTGTAACACCTTCTTGGTCAGTCCAAAATTCCATATATGTTGTTACATAGTTATGATGTCTTCATTCTAAATGTGTCCAAACTTTTGACCGGTACTGTATGTGAGTGATATCCAAGAAAAAAGTGCGGTGCACAGTTCGTAAAAGTCTGGAAGACAATGGCTGTTGCAAATGAACTAAAATATTTTTTTGACCATAATGGAGAACGAGAATGTGTATGCAACTTGGTTTATGCGAAGTAATGACTTTTCTCTCTGCAGGAGGACATTTTGTTTTTGGCAGGCAGCCGTAAACAGAGACCTCAGAGTATGAGGTGAAAACCAGAAGAGAGTAGGGAGAGTATCAGCAGTATGTGGTTACTTCCGCAGTCATCACCCCCCCGGGGGATCGCTGGCTTCCTAATACAGAGGGATGCTTTTCCTGTCAGTGCTAAATCTGCACGCCTCTGTCATGCAAGCTACGGTTAATCACACGAGCCGAGAAATCTGCGCTGCATTGTCCAGAGGGAGTGAAGTAGTGTCTTATTTTTATTTATCATTGTCAAGATATTAACAACAACTTCTATTACTGCCAGCACTATTGTTTATGTTTTGAAATCCTGTTACAGGTGCTTCCAGAATTTTGCTTCCCTTCCCATAGAATGAAGGTCTATGATCTGTCATTCTGTTAAAGTGCAATGAAACAGGCTTGAGTGAAGCTTTCGGTAAATCCTGGCATGTTGTAGCTTTCCGATATGAGTGCACAATGTATCCCCAGGTATGTTACAACACAGGATGGGGTCGCAGACTAGAGGTCGACCGATATGGGTTTTTCAATAGCCGATGCCAATATTTAGGAGTCCGGGTCAGACGATGGCCGATATATGCTGTCGATTTGTTTTTGCCGATAATTGGACGTTTTCCCCTCTAATCACTAATAATAACAAACGATACACAAAATTTCTCAACTTAGCATTTATTGAATACTGACTTGTGTAAATTGAAATATAAACTTAAATAACAAAAAGACAATACAACTTGTAAACAATAACTTAAACTTATAACCGATAAAAACATCAGAATCTCTTTTAGTGCACAATATAGCAGCAAACTCCTCATTTCTGAGGGAAGGAAAATTTTTGTGAACAATACAAAAAGGAATGTGCATGTTATCCACAGTTTTAATCCCACTTCCAGTGCCTGAGTCTTCTAAATTACTAAAACAGAAGAAAAAAATGCAAGGTTAGCATTTTTATTATGGTGCCTTCATCTTCAATTCATTCTACAATTCCAGTATTCCATGCACATTAAAACAATTACACTCTAATACATTTTGAAAGAAAAAAAAAAACACTAGTAACTAAGTGCATCATGGTATGATGAGTATTGTACAAGGCCCAACACCTTTCACTAACATATTGTTTATGTTGTTAGCAGACAGAAAGCTTACAAGCCAAATTCACAATCAGAATCTAGCGATTGCAGGAAATAAAATAAAATAACTTTGTCGTATTACACAGCCTTGTATGCAAGGACAACGTAAGCCCCTAGTGATTGTGACGTTGTCGACGGATAAGCCCGTATAAAGGATAGACATGTTTAATGAGGAAACTAACTGCGCAAAGTCGTGCACTTTTTATCTAGACGTCTGACAAATTGTTCGAATCTCTACTCTGAAACGCAAACAAGTTGCACAGAAGGACTATTGTCAGCATCATTCAAGTGAATGGTAACCACGCTTTCGAACAAACAGTTTTCTCCGCTGCAGTGTCTGAGAGAGCTGCCTGCTCCGATCCACACACACAGAGTGAAACTCTCTGACACAAGGAAAAAAAACAGAACTAATAACATCGGGCTGATATGGTAATAATTAAAATTTTAACAATTAAAATGATTTTTAACAAATAAAAGACCATCTGTGAGCCCACCAAGAAGCACACAAAACTAACTGTCAGTATCAATGATCCTTAATGTTACCGGTAAGCTACAGTTAGTTGAAGGCTCATTATCATTACGCCAGTTCCAGAGCGCGTAATTCGTGTTCTCTTTCAAAAGCACTCGTGTTTTCTTTTAAAGCAACATTTCATAGCAAACCAGTTAAATAAATAGGTCTTTGAAAGATTAGAATTTAAGCTTTACCGTTTTCTCCCAGGACTCTTCCAAAACTTCTGCCTGGGGTCCTGCACAAGGCAGCATGGGTCACGTGTTCCACAGCAACAATAACACTGGGCTGCCCGCAGACGTGCCTGTCTGTAAATCGGTGTACTGCACTCGGATATCGGCCGATACCGATACATTAAAAAAATGCCAAATATCGGCCCGATATATCAGCCGGCCGATATATCGGTCGACCTCTATCGCAGACTCATACTGTCACAACACATCCCAACATTGCCTGATATATCATTCTGCAATATCACTCATAAGTACTAGTCTGGGTCAGTGGAGAGCCATAGCATATATGTAGCAAATGCTTTTCTCCAAAATGACGTACACATGAAGTTCAGAGAGCAGTCTAGGTCGGTGTCCCTGGAGCGAATGGGGGTAACAACCTTGCTCAAGAGCCTAGCGGTGAAAAGATTACTCTTTCAGGTTTGAGTTCATGACTTTCGGGATATAGGGACAGATCTTAATCTGCTGGGTGACACAGTGCCCCATAAAGCTTTATTTAAATTGACTTAAATATGGCCAAAAACGAAATGCAAATATAACAGAAGAAATGCTGACCACCACAACAGTTTTAGTGAGAACAACAAGTTGGAACAGTTAAAATAAATAAAAGTGAAATGAAATACAAATTAGCAATTCAGATACAGTGCTGTGTTAATTTTAATTCGTCAAGATTAGACTGAAGTGTCATTGCAGAGTGAATATAGTTCTGCATGTCTAAGCTCCAGTGAAATATAAGGGCAGTGTTTGTGATGAGTGTGAGAAGCGTTTACCCTACTGCTGCCTTGGCATTTGCATCATTCTTGATGTTCTAGAGGGTGGGAGAGGTTGGCTCTCAGATTTGCTTCTTGGAAATTGCTTTCAAAGCTGTTGCAGCATCCAGTATAAAACAAGGTTACACGGAGCATATTGGCTCCTAAACCATGACTGATGCCCAGTATTCACAAAATGCTGTACTCGGGAAGAAGCGGAATTGCTTCCTTCAACCCATGTAGAAGAGTGAAGGTAGAGAATCTGAGCTGTGGAGATTAATTTTGGATAGAAGCCCTGTTTTTAAAGAATTTATGTATCTCTCACCATTGCAGTGAAGGCAGCGGGCGCCGACTAAAAGTCAAGCAGTGATTACACAAAAAACTGTAGTCCAACCACTGGGCCAGAGGTAAACTTGCCTGGTAGATGATGGTCCGTTTCTCCTTCACGCTCTGAGAGGACAGTTTTGAAAGCTAAGTGATAAACAAGTCACAGTTACATAACCTGATTGCATCTTGGGGACACAGAGTCTCTTAATCTGCGATTAGACGCCTCCATGCCAAGCTTATTGAGAGCTACCAATAGTCATAAGTGCTTGGTGTTTGCTAAACTGCATCTGTACTTGTGTTGTCACAAGGTGTTGTGGTCCACTGTAGGAAAGACGGAGCTCTGTGATGACTCGCATTGAAGTGTGTTTGGGTTTGGCATTGTAAGAAAGGACATGCCTTCTGTAGAGGCCTCTTGGCTTTTCTGAAGTCACTATTCTTCAGTTCATAATCTGACATACATCAGTAACCAATCAGATCCTTGGTTGGCCAAAATGACCTGTCTGATTCTCCAGGGTTACAGAACAACAATGCATGGAAGATAACATTTTTGCCTTGGTTTTTCTGATAAAAGCCAGGTTTAGTCCTTACAGGAACCTCACAGCAGCACTCAAATGCACCTTTAGTGGGCTAGCGTTATGGTTTGAAGGCGACTGGATGACTTTGAAGAACTTGCATGACTTTTTCTTTAATAAGTGGTAAATTATTATTATTAAATCATTAATATTTGGTGTTAATGATCATTCAGCTGTGAGTATGTGTGTTTGGGTGTATTTTGTACATAATAGTTTATGTTATGCGTATGTATTAATGGGTATCTATATAGTATGTGAGTGTCTATAATGTAGTATATCAATTCAATATGAAAATAATCCTGTTGTGACTCCCACATTTAGCGTAATTGCTTAGCAAACAAAGTTCCACGAGTCTGAGATGCCGGGTAATAACCTTTTTTGGGTTTCCGTTGGATAATTGCTGACTCTGATGGTTGCATGCTTGTTCTACCTTGCGGTGCGGAGAAGAAATGCTGGGGTGCTGCACTGGATCCGAGCAGCAGCATGCCTGCTTCAGCCAGCTGAGTAAAGCATGAGCCAGGGGTTAGGGAGCCAATCCTAGTGTCCCTGGCCAGGCTCTTTTACCTTAATGTAGGCTGTAGGGGTCAGTCGGTGAAGGGGGGGTGGGGGGGGCACTCTCTGAGAGGCTGAAAGTGAACTGGGCCTCAATGTCATGGCTCTGCGGAGGCTGGCGGAACTGAACTTAGGATGAACTGGGATTTTAGTTAAAAGTTGCTTGATGGCTACTGCTGAAGGTCCAGAATTGCAGGTCCTTCATGAATAGCCTTTGTAGTATGTGTTAGATATGGTCACAACAATTTCGTTCCTATGCAAGTGTGGTTATGCTAACACAACAATAATAGCAGCTTCCATTAATGCAGATGGAAAAACATACATGTGCGAAGAAATGTAACAAAGTACAAGAATGAAGCCTTTCTCGTCTGACAAAAATGAACCATAGACTTAAATGGATAGCTTTTAATGAGACGACATTTACGTTTGATTTCTGTTTAATAGCCTTGTCTTTTTTGTATTGGTCTTTTCCCAAAATAAGCTAACAGTAATGAATATTGTGGTGGCCAAAAGCTTAGCTATGCGATTGGCAAGCAAGGGTGTGTGATCATGACTTGACTTAAAAATAGACAGGCAGCTTAGTAAAGGTTCAATGGAAATGTTATTCAGATGAATCCTCTGTATTCGCATTTGTTACAGTGTGGAGACCTATAACCGTATGACGCTGGTATTAAGGTAAATCCAGGATTTATATGGTACCCAGGCCTAATTGCAATTCGCTCAATAGAAGTTTAGTAAGTGGCTGTTGACTATTGGAAACGATCGTCGTTGTTCATGCTTGGCAAGGACTTAAGTCAGTTTACAGGGTTGCCAACTCATACGCACCTGGCATTACAATTGTGCTTTCAGACTCTCACGCTCACGCAAGAAATCTTATGGCAAATCTATATTATTCCGGTATAAACCTAAAACTAGCTTTATCAAAAGCGTTGGGGTCGATTTCAAAGCCTACAGACTACGTACAAGGTAATAAAACTGTTACATACATGTAAATGCCTGTGTAGACTTCTCTTAAGTTGAAAAACTCATACCAGCCAGCTAACCAAAGTTGGCAACCCTGATTTTAACAGATAAGCCCAATAATGACCATGCAGATCCTGGTAAGAACTTCATGGGTGCTATTTCTGTTCTGTTTGACTTCCACTCAAAGGCGTCTCAGGGTGACACAACCGTCGTTTCTATGCAGCGGCCTCCAGACCAGACAAAACAATAGGCCCCCCATAGTCTGTAGATAAGTTCTATTTTTAGACACTGCACATCTCTGATGGATGAAGGATGTGAAGAAGGCCATGTGCTTTAATGCCCATAGTGCGTGCAAACATCATAGTGTCTAATGAGAGGAGAAGCAAGGCAGCCATGTGCTTTAAAAACCAATCTTTCAATAGAGGTATAAGACACTAAACGGTGGTATGAGGCGTCATGTGACCCACGTGTAAACACAAGGCCAGTGAGGCGGCAAAGTGTCACACATGAAAAGATTTGATTAAAAAGACATTAGACTTTCCTCAAATATTGACACAAAATCAGAATAGTTGGTGGGTGGAATGAATGCCGGAATTAATTCCGAAAGCTCCATTAGGGACGGGTTTTGTAACTTTTCCAAGGCTGAATTTAATTAGATGCATAATTGTTTTTGTTTAATGAAAAGAAGAATATTAAAGCGAAATATACTGGCTCCCATCTGCCTGGCAGATGTTCAGCGCTGAGTTAGTATGTATAAAGATGTCGATAAGGTGAAGTGCTACAAAGAGCAATTAGCAGTTTCATTAAAAGTTGTGTGTTGAAGAGGCAGTCCAAAGAGTCCAAAGTATATTGGCACTGAGACTGAATAAGCTGGAAATATAGCACTGAATTATTAAATGACTGCAGTGTTTCCTGGGGATCAAGAGGTTAAACGTGGGGGCAGTGTGACGTGGGGGGGTGTTTATTATTGTTCAGTGACCGCATGCTCCCTCTGTCTGTGGAGATAAACACAAACACTTAAATTAATCCACATAGCCCAATTATTAAGCTAGTTATTTTTTCAGCGACTGTTATAACTACTTATTTTTAGCCTTTGCTAAATTAAATCCTGAAGTTTGCCTGTCTCCCATCTTACATTAAGTGAAACAGCCTACTGTAACTACACTGCAAACAGCCTAATGGTGTTTGTGATTCAGCCTAACTGCACTGCACACAGCCTAATGGTGTTTGTGATTCAGCCTAACTGCACTGCACACAGCCTAACCGTTTATGTGACTCAGTCGAACTTAGCGGTTTGTTGTGGGATTTGAGTCTCTCCCAGTCTGTGACACCCTTCCATATAGAAAACCCGTTAATGTATCAGGTAAAAACAACATGAGAGATATTTTCTTTCCCACTCAGTCTTCCATAACGGTAAAGTAACGGGTGTTGTGTACTCCCGACTGATATCAATGTAGTGAATAAAGGGGGAGAAGACCCCCCCCCTCCCCCCGGTTTAGCATTCATGATGGAGCTGTGTCAGAAAGTTACTGATAATATAACTGTGTACAGTGTGTGTGTGGGTGGGGTACAAGACAGCGAGGAGAGAGAGACGCCATCACCCCCCCCCCCCCCCCCCCCAAGGGGAAATCGACGGGTTTTTTGAAAAAAGTTGGGTTTTTTTTTTTAAAAAAAAAAAATAAAATATTTTTAGGGGTAGACAG
>JAODKC010000016.1:21943998-21967100 GCA_026777985.1 Mormyrops attenuatus | reverse complement strand
AAGAGGACCCTGAGCAGACTGCTCTCAATATTGGACAATGACCGCCACCCTCTGCACACCACTTTCTCCAAACAGAAAAGCATGTTCAGTAACAGGCTCCTGTCTCTGTCAGGCAGAACAGACAGGCTCAGAAGGTCCTTTGTCCCTAGGGCCATACAGCTCTTCAATGACACATGGATGGGGAGGAGTGTGATGGACTTAAGTGTTTAGGCCTGTACAACACACTGCCCTCCTGATATTTTGCTTTGTATCGTTTGCATTATGTATGTGTGCGTGAATGTCATAGTTCTGTGTGCCTATGTGTATGTATACTGTGTATAAGCTACTGGACAACTAAATTTCCTTCTGGATAAATAAAGTATCTCTATGTATGTATGTATGTATGTATGTATGTATCTATCTATACGTCTGTCCGTCCGTCCGTCCGTCCGATCTATCCCCCATTTACTCTGAGAAATGAAATATATAATCTCTTTGCAGAGGCTGTGGTCAGTCTGTTTCTATGGCTGCCAGTTTTCAGTTGACGATAACTTGGTCGTTCCTGTACTGTTGGCTTTATAATAAGTCATTGTTCTTATTACAAGAATATTGCCCAAGAACCTCTGGTGTATTGTGAATGTTGGAGCAGATGGAGGGTGATTAAGAGAGAAGAGTGACGTGAACCTTCCAGTGCGAAGTCGCCAACTGACACAATCTCCTAATGAAATGTTTCCTTTGTTTATTGGTTTGGCGCACAATTGTTACCCATTTTCGGTAGCCGTATTATTTGACTGGAGATTTGCTTGCTTAAGGGCCGGACTGGTATTCCATTTCGCGTTGCTTACTGCAGCTGCCAAGTTTTTCTGGTTAAGCTAACTGTAGAGGACTGATATGCAGGATTGCACAGAAGAACCCCTAATGCATGAAACCCGGATCCTGCTGGGGCATGTCGGTGCTGTTTATAGTGTATTATAGATTGCATATAGTGTATTTGCAACATCTCAGCTAAAAAGTACTCCAACTGCTGACTGAAGCAAAGATGCCACCACTGATAGAAATGTTGACAAAGTTGAGCTACGTGTTTACTGCCAGATGTCGTCATTGGAATAACTAATACTACTGACTGCATTTTAGGTCTGTCATTTTTCTTGCTGGAGTTCACGCCGTTCAGCCTAGATGGCTGTCCATATAATTAAATCTTCTATGTACCCAAAGTATGTAATCAAAATCTATGGGGAAAAATGCATTCGAAGCTAAATATGTACTAGGCTGCAAAGTGTGGCCACATCTACACTCTATCATCTCTGTGTTCCCCAGTATTTGACTTGCAGGGCCAGGAATCCCGGCTGGGAGTTGCTATCATGGGCTGGTCGTCTTGGAGCTGTGTTTCTGCTTGTCTCTCTCTCAGCTGTGAAGCGTAAAATAAGGACCCTAAGAATTGTGCTGCCGCTGTGATTTTCAGGGTTTATCCGGTCTCGTCGGAACCGCGCGGTAACTTCTGCCATGTGCCGTCTCTCCCCCCAGAGATCGGATCCGCAGCTCCTGGCCCAGTTCTACTACGCGGATGAGGAGCTGAACCAGGTGGCGATGGAGCTGGACAGCTTGGACGGCAGGAAGGACCCCCAGAGATGCACCCTCCTGGTCAACCAGTTCCGCTCCTGTCAGGTGAGACTACTCAGTCGGATGTAAAATTGCTGGAACGAACTGTAGAAATCTAATCACACAGCATACATACTGCAATAAACACATTTCGGCTGCCCACCTGCCATTTTGGTCTATAGGTAAAACCAAGATGATGCAGGACTAAACAAGTCACTGATGGTTCCTTTGATAAAGGACTCCCATGGGGTTGAATAACTCAAAACGTGTACAGAGTGACTTATCTGTGATGACTTTGAACTTTCGTAAGTTTAACTTGTGTGCTTTGTTAGAAATGCGTGGCGCTTTTCTCTCAGCCCTTGTGACGTCCTCTGTCACAGTCCACTGCTTTCTTTGGAACTGTATTTCAGTCTTTTACAGGTGAAAGAGTGAAAATTGATCTGCTCTCAATGATGGAAAATCAATTAAAAACAACTTACTGTTTCTCTCTTAACTAGGAAACTCGTCTAATTTCTTTTTCCTCTCTTGCTGTAGAGGTTTTGTATTTGAATTAATCATGGGTTAGTTGAATGCTTTTTTTTTCCCCATTGTCTTTAGTTATAATGATAATTACTGAACTGAATGAGTAATTATAATGTAATAAGATTTAACTTGTCTTTATGTACATAAGCTAAAATTAATTTGTAAATGTGAAGGAATGTAATGCTTAATGTTGATTGATGTGCTTCAGAAATGCATGTTGTTGGGCACTGCTGTTGGAACCTAGTGTTTCCGGTAAAAGGCATGCTGGGAGTTGTAGTCTCAAATTCCTTTCTCTTCAGCTAATACAAGACTAGTTCCTCTGAATGTATTTCTGTGTTTAGTCACCCAGTTCTGAAGCCCTGAAGTTCTTTGTAAAGAATCTTTCTATGTGCTATACCTCACAAGGATAGTGAGGAATTCTACCTTTTGGATGACAAAGTTCATTGTGCTTTGATGTGTCTTAATCCATTTTAACTTTATGCACTTTCAGTGCGTTGATATTCTGTGCACTCATCATAAGCTGTCTCGCTGGCAGACACAGTGTCCTGGACACATAATTCACTTTTTATACTTTCCTTTTAATTGAGCCATAAAGTATTTCATCTTGGTGCTTTGTCTTGACATTCTATAACATTTTAATTACGCCTGGATCTCTTTAAGCTCTAACAATCACTGTGGTAAACTTTAAAAACCATTAAATGGATAACATTAATACAAAAAAAATGTGTATGAATACTTTTACTCTAGTTGTCTTACAGAGTATTTCAATGCTAATTCATCATATTTGTACTAGGTTGGGGTGCCATCGTTTATTAAAATGGCTCTTTTAAGGTGGACAGTCTGGTAGCCGCTGCCTTAAAGCCTTGTTATCACTTTTTGTCAGCACCTTAGTCATCCCTACTTCCCCTGCCCTCATACCGAGTCTCCCAAGTACAGTTTTCTTTTATTTATAAATTCTCACTTTTAAAGGCTGGCAGTTTCACACTTGGATAGTGCCCTCTGACTGTCACAGTTAATTAATCTCCAGTGTAAACCTTTATTAATATTAAAAATAAGAAGAACCTTTATGAAAGTTTAAGCTGAAGTGGCGTTATTATGGGCAAACGCTGTGGACGGTGGCGTCATTGCCTGGGTGCATATTTCCAAATCCAGTCCATGTTTTTGTGGGAGCTGGGAAGGAGCAGAAACATGGTCCGACTCTGGGCCCTCGAGGACCAGATTAGGAAAGACTGCATAGATAAACCGGGAAAGCGCTGTGGATCGGTTATGGGAGAGATTTCTCAACCTGGTCCTCGGGGACCCCTAGATGGTCCACAATTTTGCTTCCTACCAGCTCTCAGTAGGACTGGCTGGCAGGGAGTTGGAACGGAGCAAAAACTTGTACTGTCTGGGGGTCCCCGAGAACCGGCTTGAGAAACAGTGGATTAGGGTATCTGGTGTTTGGGAGGTGTGAGCACCGAGAAAATACCTCTGCTGTCTTTTCATTTAATCCTCAGCTTTGTAGAAGCGAACAATATACATCTTACATGAACACGTCATAGAGGCCGGGGGAAAAACGTACGCCCAGAGACAAACTTGTGTACTGGTTCACACGTGTGTGGTGTTTTTGTTTGTCGTGGTGTAAAAGATGCTTAAGACAGTGCACCTAAATTTTATAATTAGGTGCACCAGTGTGTCCTCCCAAATATGTCATCCCATAGAGCGGCTGACCACATTGTCGTATATCATATGAAACACCCAGAGAATATATTTATGCATGTGTGTGAAGGGGACCATCGGAACTCGGTCTGATTCAGTTCCTCGGCGGCAATAGTGTGGAGGCGCCTGCAGCGATAAACTTGCTGATTGCTTGCCCACAAGCACTGGCGCTAACATGGAAGTTATGCGGAAGTGCAATAAAGAAAGACTGTACATGGAATTATTTTTGTACCTCAATAAGATCGAATACCCTTTGCATGCATCTCCAGCTGGTGCCGGCGGTGAAACGTGCCAGCGCTTATTAGCGGCATAACGTTACATCGTCTTTACTCTGTGGAAAATGAAAGATTGATTTGCTGGCCAAGTTTATTTATGAATTATAAACATGTCGTGGATTATACAAGTAAAATCAGGGCTCTCAGCTCTCCATTGGCCGTGAGACGCATGCATTTCAACCAGTTCACATGCCACACCTTTGGAACGCCAAACTGGTCAAAAACACATGTGGAAATGCATGTTAACACATTAACAACACATAGTTATTATGATAACGTGTATTTGACGCATATTTTATGCGTTAAAATTTACGTGTTTTTGAACTGTTTGTCGTTCCATGCACCTTGCGTTTCTCACACTGAGAGGTAAGGGATAACGCCCTCCAAGGTGTCCCATTATATAGGATTAATAGAGAATGCGCAGGCATATGACGTGGAGTTTTCACCGGGTTCATAACTGTCCCGATTTGAGTTAGACAGAGTTAATGGCCCCCTATCAGCCAGTCAGAAAATAGAATTTGTTGCATGTGATGCCGCTTGCAAGCAAGTTATTACATGGATGCGCACACATACGGAGTGCAGACAAGGTGAAAGTAGCAGAGCAAGATCCAATTGAATGTGGTATACAGGGCTCTAAAGTGTCAAGCATTCACCGTGAGACGCACACTGCGCCCCTAACAGATGTAATCTCACTCCAAACTTTTGATGAAACTTGAGAGCCCTGGAAAAATGTAAATAAAAGGCTGCATCCCGTTATAATTGTGATCCTTCCCCCTGTAACTAACCAATAACTAGGAAAATGACTTTAAAGCACTAATCCTTTGTTTGAACAAGATTAATGAATTCTTGTTGTTGAAATTGATTTTAAAAACATATTGGTATCACAAAAGTATTGTTCAGGAACTGGTATTGAAATCAAGGTATTGTTCTGGTACTGGTATCGAAAAATTTTGAACGATGCCCAGCCCTAGTCAGAGTGTTAATAATCTTGCGGTCATTTCTGCGATGGTACGCAGGCTGCAGTGAGTTCCCGAAGCTCAGGGCAGCTGGGATAATAAAGCACTCCATCCGGCTTTGACTAACTTCACACTGATTTGCTCTGTCCTCTTCTCCTAGTCTCGATACTCGGCATCCTCTGGTCCAGGTCTGCGTTACGTAGGGCTCAGTCGCTCTCTATGGGAGGCTGAGTGTGGCTTAGTGGGTTAGGACACCGCTAATGATCAGAAGGTTGCCGGTTCAAATGCCATGATCGGCAGAGCGCTTTCGCCCCAGGGCCCTTTAGCAAGGCCCTTAACGACCAACTGCTCCAGTGCCTGTCTGAGCCTGGTTTCTCAATCATACCACTTTTAATAGCTGCTAAATAAAAATGAATGTAATGTCATTTTTAGAAAGAATGTCACTGTGACATGGTTTAAGTTCTTGTAAAAGGCAATAGGCATTTATTCCTGTGGATCTTTACCGTTATTTTGTGACATAATAGATCTTTAGTAACATGTTTTAATAATGCTCAGAAGGTTCAGTACCTAAATCCGAGAGGCTGAGAATCCGCTCACAACAGCTTTTAATACTCTCAGTAATAGTCATCATTCCTATAAATGGCATGTATTAATTAAGCAGACACGCAGCCCGCGCCTTTGTGTCAGCAGACCCGTCGTAGGTCACCATCTGCTGATGTAACAGTCAGCTGATGTAACACGCTCCGTAGCTGCGATGTCGCGAACGCGTCAGTGTGCTTAAGTTCACGCTCTGTGCCGTCCACAGCGCAGCAAATGTCGCCAGTACGGCCCCTTTTTGACAAATGCACGGGAGTGTGACAGCAGTTTCCTGCTGTTAGCAATCTGTTAATGACCCCGCATAATCCTGTCCAGCAGTCAGTGAGCCGTGTAACCGTGTTCTGCAGCCGGCGATGACGGCATCGCTACGGCACTTTGAGGAGCACGCCAGTGACAAGGAAGTCTGGTGCTCCTCCACCCCCTGCGGAGAATCCCGACCCGGTTCAGTAGCTCCTCTCCAGTTTGGGCCCATTGCTTCTCCAGTTCAGCTATGGGGCCCTCAAATTATATATATCATATGCATAAATGGGTTAAAACACATTGTTTCATAAACCGTCAACTCTGGGCTTTTCTAAGCCCTAGTCTGGTGAATAAGATGCCAAGCAAATTTTTTTTTTAACATTCTGGTGAGAGCTTAGTGTCGGAGCTCAGAGTGACGATGCTCTTGTGGGAATGAGGGATTTATGCAGGCCTAGAGAAGACACCCCTGCTACCGTCTCCTTCAGCCAGTGAGGCTCTGACTGGCTGATACACTAATGAAGCGGTTACCCGGGGCCAGTGACGCCATCCACATTGCACGGGCCAACCCACCCGCCTTGCTCGTTCACGTTTCCTCCCCCGAAACTCAGACACTCCCCGCTAACAGGAAGAGCCCTCGAGGCAGACACATCTTCTGCCGCAGTTTGGGTTGGGAATCTCTGGCACGGTGTTTGAGCAGACGACTCTTCCGGGAGGCAGGGTGACAGCCTGACCCACCGTCGACCCTGACGAAGCACAGTAGTCAAACTTAGACAAGTCACAGCGCAGGTAAGCCAGAAACTCTGAGCAGGTTTTAAATGACTCAAAACATTTGAGGTCCATTATCAAAGAAAACGTCAATGACCTGTTTTGACACAGTTAGTCAGGGCCTCAGCACTGACTGTCCAGTAACTGTCTCGCTCTCTCTAATACATCGGCATCAGCAGGCCCCGCTCCTCTCTCTCCGGCACACTGGCCTCACCGGGCCCGGCCCCGCTCCTCTCTCTCCGGTACACTGGCATCACCGGGCCCGGCCCCGCTTCTCTCTCTCCGGCACACTGGCATCACCGGGCCCGGCCCTGCTCCTCTCTCTCCGGTACACTGGTATCACCGGGCCCGGCCCCGCTACTCTCTCTCCGGCACACCGGCATCACCGGCACCGCTTCTCTCTCTCCGGCACACTGGCATCACCGGGCCGGGCCCCGCTCCTCTCTCTCCGGCGCACTGCCATCACTGGGCCCGGCCCTGCTCCTCTCTCTCCCTGATGCGGCGTTGCCGGGCCCGGCCCTGCTCCTCTCTCTCCCCAATACAGTGTTGCTGGGCCCAACCCTGCTCCTGTCTCTCCATCACTCTGGCATCACTGGGCCCGGCCCCACTCCTCTCTCTCCCTGATGCGGCGTTGCCGGGCCCGGCCCTGCTCCTCTTTCTCCCCAATACGGTGTTGCCGGGCCCAACCCCGCTCCTCTCTCTCCCTCACTCTGGCATCACTGGGCCTGGCCCCGCTTCTCTCTCTCCCTGATCCGGCGTTGCCGGGCCCGGCCCTGCTCCTCTCTTCCCGATACGCCGGCATGCTGCCGTCCCCCCGGGAGAGTGCCTCGGCGTGCTGACTCAGAGCAGAGCAGGGCTGGCCAGCCGCCAGCCGCTGAGCAGTAATAGAGCAGACTGAATAAGCAGCTTTTACCTAAGGCCCCGGCAACTCTGAAATGAGACTGTTTCGCTTCGTGAGATTATAGCGTGTCAGGATGTAATGGTGCATCGTAAGTTATTATTTTGCCCGTGCTGCATAAGGGTAGCAGAGGAGGCACAGGCGCTGGGGATGCTGGCGTGGGCCTCTTTCTGCTGGCGTAGATGCGGGGAGCGGTGCGGACTGCGGTGCATCCTCTGTGTATCAGGCTCTGACTATGACACATGGTTGCTTCTCCTGCATGTGGTCGCTCCATAAACTATGGAAATGATCCGTTGTGTGCGGGCCCCCATGTGCTTGGCCGTACTCCCCACGCATCACACTGCAATCGGAAAGCTGTTGGCTGAGGTGTGCTTTTGATGCATGGTGGGACACGTGACAGATGAGGCGAGCCGTGTTCGCTGTGTGGCAAAATGAGCACGTCAAAGAGAAGCAGGCCACTTGTTTGTGGTGAGTGATGAGGTGAGGCATTTGCAGGTCAGGACTATGCTGGGAAAAGGCTCCAAGAGCCACTCTTCCACTCGGTGAATTTCTTAGAATGATTTATCTTGAATGTATGGCTGTATTGACCCGAAATGCTTAGAATATTTAACCTCAGCATTTCAAAAGTCAAAGTTTCTTCCTGTGAACTACTAAATAACCTTAAACATCCAACCATGAATCTTTGTTATATGTGTTGTAAATGCTACAGTATTGTTAATGACTTAAGTATGTGTAAATGTTATTCATAACTATATTTAACTAAAGCTCCTTCTTTCATTGTTCACTGCTTTTATATATGATATGTTTTTTTTTTTTTTTTGCTGTAATGTACTTTTCTCATCTCGGATTTCCTTGCTGGTGTAATATGTATCTATAGTTCTTTCACACCTTGGCAGTCGCGTTTGTGCTCATTCTAGCTGTTCTCACCTCTCTGCTGTTCTTTATGCTCTGCTCCACAGGACAATGTGCTCGTTATCATCAATCAGATCATGGATGAATGTATCCCAGACGACCGGGCCAACAGGGATTTCTGCGTCAAGTTTCCCGAGGAGATCAGACACGACAACCTGGCGGGACAACTGTGGTTTGGGGCTGAGGTGCTGCAACCAATACATGAGCAGTACTTAACCTAGACTGAAGATGAGTCTGCTGCCAGTACTTGAGCAGCATGTAACCTAGACTGGGGCCACATTAGCCACCAGCACATACACCAGAGGTATACTGGGGGCAGTTGTTTTACCTTAGCTAGCCAAAAAGCTACAGCAGGAATCCCAGAATAGCTGTGCTTCGATAAGCTCGTACTTTCCCAATCAATATCTTATGATAATTACTGCAAAGGTTCCTTTGCCACCTGAGTATATTTTTAATTCTGCTTTTTTTTGGAAACAAAAAGTAAAAAAAAGATTGCAAAAGCATGAAAGGTTTTTACCGTATGATTATGGACGGCAGATTCCCATTGACACCTGCTTGCCTTGTTGGTACGTTTTGACTTAAAATCTAGTTTCTGGGATCGTGATGGATCATGATGTGAGTGCTGCCTGTAATCTTGTTTCTGCTGGGGACCGAGCCTGATGCTGCAGGGTATTTGTGTCAGTAACACGCACATCTCTGCATGTAACGTGATAAAGCTTAAGCACGGGGCAGATGGCTGGCTGAGTCTGGTGCCCTTACGACTCTGTACCTACTGCATCAGATGGGTTGGTGGGATTCCAGAAAGATCATGATCAAAATACTTTACGTGACTCAGCGTGCAAAGTGTGATGCAATTTTATTTTAGTAAAAACTGTCAGATAAGCAGTTTAAAATAATACTACTTACTGTCCTGGGTCTTCAGCATGCCTTGAAGTGTCTAAGCTCAAACAGAGCCACCTTGTGGCATACTGTAGTAGTGCCCATAGTGAGGTGCAGGGCGTGTTGAAGGTCAGGGTTTTCGCTAAAGCGTTTAATCTCCCACTCGCTTGTCTGAGCAGAGTCCTATAGGGCCAAGGTAGCAGTGGACCTCAGCCTTTCTGCAAAGGGGCTGGCAGTGCAAATGGCGAAACCGGTCTGTTCTCAGCACAAGGTGCAGATGACAGTCCTGTGCAATGAAGGAAGGAGGCTTTCCTCTAAATGTGAAATTAACAGGCCTAATGCCGTGCTTGCTGGTGGGTCCCTGTGTGATGATTTGCATTTTTGCAGCTAGTCTCTCTCAGCCACAACCTACTAATCAGCGGTGTCAGAGAGTCTTCAGGCTTTATGCTTGTTTTAATAGCTGATACTTGCTGCTCTCTTTTTTTAAACTAATCCCCAAAATGGAGCAGGTATAGAATGCTGCCTCAACTTGTGACTGATAAAAAAAAATCTAAATAAGTTGTTTTGTTTCTTTTTTGGGGGGTTTAAAATGAGTGGGCTCATTTTGTATAGTATAAAAATCCTCTGGTTCTCAGTTTTGTTTTAATTTTTAACTTAATATAATACATTTGATTTGCTTACTACTGACAGGTGGCACCTGCTACCTTCTTGGTTAATTAATAAGTAAGATTTCTTCATAAGAGCTATTTTAATGCTGTGTGTTGAGAGAATCTTATTCCAGTTTCATTCATTATTTTATATGCAAGCTTGTGTCTTGGATACACGTAACTGCTATTGTCGGTAATCAGGTTCATTAACACTGTTATCTTAATCTTTTCCTGGCTACTTCTCTGCCCCATTTGGCTGTTAGACCTGGTGTTTGAGCTGACATTAGTGTTTTGTTTGGGTTCTTCACCTTGAAGGTGGGTCGTGTTGACAGGTAGGACTATTAAGCCCTTGCAGTGCCCCCTCTCGTCATCAGCTTAAAGCCCAATAGTGAGCTTCCTGTCCAGGCCTTCTGATGTTTACAGTCACGCAGCAGGACCCCTGAGATCTGGGCACAGGTCCTGTCCTGAAGGCCAGCGAGCTTGTTAGTTAGCTTTAGACCTCTCCTGCATTAACAGCATAGTGCTGAAACCACATAGAGCATGAATATGTATAAAATAAGACAGTCTCCCTCTCTCCTTGGTGTTCTAGTAATGAGTGTTATCCTTATGCATTTACTGTCTGTATTGCTGTAATGGAAACGTGTGGTTTGTACAGACTGACGCATTCCTTCCCCCACTCTGCTCCCAGTGCCTGGCTGCCGGCTCCATCATCATGAACCGCGAGGTCGAGAGCATGGCCATGAGGCCACTGGCCAAGGATCTGACGCGCAGCCTGGAGGAGGTGCGCAACATCATCCGGGACCAGGCGCTGCGCGACCTCAACCTCTACACTGACCGCATGTGCGATGCACTGCGCCACTTCGACAGCCTCTTCGCCGAGTTCGAGCTCAGGTGACAAGGGTGGGAGAGTGATTGGAGGGATTTGGGAATGCAGGGATGTGATTGGAGGAGGAGAGGTGGGAGTGTGATTGGAGAGTAGGGGGATGCGGGGATATGATTGGAGGAGAGGAAGTGGGAGTGTGATTGAAGGGGTGGGGAGATGCAGGGATCTGATTGGAGGGATATGGAATAAGGGGGTATGTAATTGGAAGGAGGCGGCGAATAGTATAAAAGAATTATGTGAAGCAGTTAAATGTAAACTTTCAGTCATTAACAACAGCTGACAAGAACTTAAAAATTCAGTGGCAGGTTTTTATAGGAATATAATGCAGTAGCTAGGCCATCTGCTTGATTTACGTTTTGTTCACCTGAGCTATAACTGTCCACAGACTGGGTTTCCAGGCTGCTCTCATGAGTGCGAACTTAGCCCTGCCTGTCTGAGCTTTTTATGGCTATGAAACAATAATGCCTCACATTGTATCACAGAAATAGTCCTGTGCTTTTTCTGATCACTTGAGTGGGTCTTTGTCTCGCCTCCCCCAGCTATGTGTCGGCCATGGTGCCTGTAAAGTCTCCCAAGGAGTACTACGTCCAGCAGGAGGTGATCGTGCTCTTCTGTGAGACAGTGGAGAGGTGAGGTCAGCCCCCTGATTAAGGTTTTGTTACACGTACTGCCACCCAACAGGGTGACCCTGACCGGCTGACTGGCGTGAGGATGCTCTCGGTGACACAGTTAATGTTACCCAGGCTATTACATTGGACCGGAGGGTCTCTGTAGCTAAATAACCCTGCCCCCACCCTCCGAATGTTCCAGTATCCTTACCATGTTTTCCAGGTGTAAAAGAGAAATTTTGCAGTTTGATGCCAGTACGGTGGTTTAGGTCATTTTTGTTTATGGTCTTTATTTTGTCAAACCCTTACAAAGTGGATCCTCGGCGTAATGGCAGCATTTGTAATCATTGTCCATCCTTTAATGGTTTTGTAGGGCGCTGAAGCAGGGCTACCTTACGCAGGATATGATCGATGACTACGAACCCGCCCTGATGTTTACCATCCCCAGACTGGCTATCGTTTGGTGAGTGTTTCTGTCTCAGGGAAACGGCTTTGTTTTCCCAACCCAAATACATACCTTAATGGCGACTTTCTTGGGGGTGTGGTTAACCCGATGTGCCTCTCCGTTCCAGCGGCCTGGTGGTGTACTCCGAGGGACCCATCGACCTGAGCCGCAAACCCGAGGATATGTCCGAGCTCTTCCAGCCCTTCCGCTCCCTGCTAAGGAAGATCCGGTACGACTGGGGTCTGCCCTCTTTGTTTCCCCCTTTAATACCAGTGTCCTTAAAAGTAAGAGGCCAGCATTCTTGGTAGGCAGGGACTTGCATGTTGGGCGGTTAATCAGAAAGGTATCCTGGGAAACCTCCATTTGGTTACTCGGGGTCTTTGCCTCCCGGTTAGCTGGTGATCAGCTAACGTGGCTCAGGGTGACAGGTCTGAGTGCAGAGGTTGTTTTTCTAGTCTAATGTAATCGTGTCCATGGGAAATCACTTTTTACTTTTTTAAAAAACATCCTTCTGCCCATTAAGGAGCTCATTTGGTAAAGGCATGTGTACCATTTAATAAGAGGACTACAGTAGAGCTGTAGAGTGTAGTGTTTAACTCAGGGTCCTGATATACTAACAGGTAGGCTTGTTTGTATTTGAGGGCATGTGTTATTAATATTATTTGCAGCTTTTACAGATTTAACAAAGTCAGTCTGGTTTATGAAAAGCATTGTTAGGCAGGTATGGCCTACAAGAAGACAGTCGACATGATAAGCAGTCAGTGGGTGAATAGTGTGGCTCTAACTATTGTATATAAACTGGTCCTATCTTCATGTGGCATTTGCACGGTGGGGTGTCGTAAAGCATGTGACCCAGCTGTCAAAGATGCCTGTCATTGCTGGGCATCTGCTGGGCCGTGGTCACATGTCCCCTCGGGCTGAAACCACGGCCCCTGTCTTATTCGCAGGGTAAGGGAGCCCTTGAGCAGCGCCAGTTGTTTGAAAGGATACAGTAATCCTGCATAACTTACATTCTCCCAAACACCGCTGATGTTTAGCAAACTAATACAACTTTACTTTGAATGGAAATAATGTTTCTTCCATTGTGTCATTTTTCTGCATTTTATAAAAATGATAGGATTCAGCAGTTCTGCCACACGGCTATTTAACAGATGGGCTCTTTCAGTAAGGGTTGGATGGGGTTTCTCCAATTGTTTCATCACATTCGAGCCATCAAATGCCCCTTTTAATCCCCCTTAATAAATAAGTCCTCCTCTTTTCAGTGCAGAAATCGGCTTAGTAAGATTCCACTGGGGTGACACAGTGGTGCAGTGGTTGCAGTGTTGCACTGTTGCCTTGCAGGTCTGCGCCCTGTGTTCAGGTCTCTGCCATCACTCTGTGTGTGTGGAGTTTGCATGTACTCCCCGTGTCATCATGGAGTTGACCCTGAGTTCTCCCCCCCAGTCCAAAAATATGCTAATGTGAATTAGCAAAGTGTGTGTGTGTGCTCATGCGTCCTACAATGGTTTGGCGCCCCATCCTGGGTTATTCCCTGTCTTGCGCCCATAGCTTCCAGGATAGGCCCTGAACTCTGAGACCCTGCATAGGACAAGTGGGTAGAGAAAATGGAAGAATCAACTGGTTCCCCAGTTTTGTTTGGGGTGCATGTGTGTCGATATGTGTTTTTCGGTTGTTTTTGGGTGAAAAGGCAGCGTTAAGGGAACGTTGCGCTGAACTTCCCCTGTGAGCGGCTGTGCGATGGCTCTGCCCACAGGGACCTCCTGCAGACCCTGACTGAGGAGGAGCTTCAGACCTTGGAGCGAAGTCTCTGCGTCTCCCAGGAAGAGGGAATCGTCCCCCCCAGCCCCGCTGCCATTCTGCCCTCCGACACCCCCCCCAGAGCCTCCGGAGAGCCTCCGCAGCCTCAGGACAAAGAGAAGGCCGGGGGTCCGTGCCCACAGGGGGCTGAGGAAGATGACGATGACTGGCTGACGCTGGTCCTGGGAGACGACCTGGACGGGGACCTGGCGTGCTCCATGCAGTATGATGAGCAGGAGCTGCAGGAGCTGAACATGATGGTACATCGCGTGGGTGATGAGATGTCGACCCTGCTGTCGCCCCCCAGCCAGGCACCCTCCCCCGCTCATACGGGCAGGGCCGTCCCAAGCTCCAGCACCGAGAGCTCACCCTGCCGGAGGCCCGGTTCCAGTTGGAGGATGGGGTCAGCGGGCCCCGATCAGGATGAGGATGGACGTGTGTTCTTCATGGATGACCTGGATGGGGCAGGGGAGGCGCTGGCGGGGGCGGAGCAGTCGTGCCGTGCCTCTTGTGGGGGCGACCCCCGAGTGCCGCGGACTGGGCCCCCACCTGCTTCCCTCCAGAACGGCTGGTCAAAAGAGCGTGTGGTGGAGGCCCTCCAGTGCACCAGCAGCTCCCGGGGCCCTGCCTGCAAACCTTGCACATCCGGGAGCACGGACCCCCCCACCTACGTCGGGAGCTGGGACGCGAGCGCAGATGACGCTGAGACGGCGGAGCTGATTGCCCACCGCACCGGGGGCATGAAGCTTTCTTCCACGGTCATCTTCAACCCCCGCTGCCCCGGGCTGGCTGGGCAGGCCGGCGAGGAAGCCGCTGACAAGCTGCTGGCGCTGGACGGGGAGCACTGCCCCAGCTTGGCCGCCCACAACAAGCTGGGAGGCCTGGTGACCACGCACTGCCTGCTCAACTCCTGCGTGTGCTGCGGCAGCTGCGAGGACCCCGGCGAACCCACCCTCGATAAGGGGCGCCACGCCCCCCCCAGCCCTGTGGTGCACGCCTCCGGCTGCCTGGCACCCAGCAAGGATCTTCCCGGGAAGGGCGGCAGCCCGGGCTGCTCATCCCGCAGTGCCCCCCTATGTACGGAGGGCCTGGCCCCCCCGGGCTCCTGTGAGAAGTGCCTGAATTCGGCCATTGGGCCAGCGGTACCTGACTTGCAAGGGGGAGGCCCCAGCTACCCAAAGAGAACTGAGAGACCAAGGCAGGAGAGGAGGGTGGAAGTGGGGAAGGTGGGGCCTGGGAGGGTGGGGCCTGAGAGGGCGGGGCCTGGAAGACCCACGGTGGAGGTGGATGGCAGGACTAGCACAAGAGCCCGGTCCAGGTAAGCAAAGGCGTGACCCTGTGTCAGCTAGCTGCTGGGGAATTCCTTTGTTATTCTGTGCTGTCCCAGGACATGCTGGGATATCACTGTACTTCTTATAAACAGGACAATTCTAATCAGTGTTTTTTTTTTAGTTTTGAGTATTTCAATTTATTGTTTATTTTTGTATTATTTTCAATTTTCATTTGAAATCCAGTTTAGTTTTAGTTAGTTTTCGATGTGTTTTTATTAGTTTTTACTTTAGCTAAATAGTATTAAAAATGGTAGTGGAACATATTTGACATTTTATTTCCATTTTGGAAGTAATATTTATCATTTTTGCCTTTTGATTAGGTCCTTTTCAAGTGCCACATGCAGGTTGTAGACCTTTCTGGTGTAAGCTAGGGTAATGAAGGAGGAGGATGAGGAGAAGGAGGAGGTGATGAGGGGAGCAAGGGCTCAAGACCCCTGGCACGCAGAACACGCCAAATACAGATGCAGAACACGCCAAATACAGACAGACCCCTTGCAAGCAGAACACGCCAAATACAGACAGATCCTTTACACAAATTAAATGGAAGATGGACAGTTCATTAGTCACACAGCTACTGTCTAATCAAAACTGGGAGAAAACCACTGACTTTCTTGATGGAATGTTAAGCAAGCACTTTAGATGGTGAATTCTGTAATATTTTCCAATTAACTATGGTAGGGTGATGGCTTGGAATAAACAGTCTACGGTAATAGGAAATCACAGTCTGTTTGAACTTGGCCCCTACGTGATGAGATGAGACTATGGGAGAGGCACAAGCACGCTTTTCCATACTGAACTTCACCCCCGAGTCCCTCCTGCTATAAAAACACAAACAAGCTCCCCCGTGACATTTTGACCAGATTCACTTCATGCAGACTCCCGCATGTCCCCAAACGCGTTTATTTTAACCTGCGAATTTTTCATTGTCGCCTGGAGATTCGGCCGTGTCTCTGTGTTGTCGCCAGCAGCATTGCAGGGATATTCTTTGTGCATCTTAAAACACCTGCACCTTGTTTTCATTTCTGTGGTAAATTCCAGCATCTCACACAGAATCGATGAACTACACTCGCTTCTGTAACTGATTTTAAGTTTTTGGCCTGTTTAATGCAATTACTGTACACAGTGACCTGAGAAGTTGCTGTAGAGAAATGAGCTTAATTAATGCATTACAGATTTTACTGATTTTAATTGGGGTTCTCCTTGGTTTGCCTTGAGTTTGCTACTTTGGTTGAAGCATATTAGAAATTGTCAGCTAACACTTCTGTTGATCTCCTGATGCATGAACAGCAGAAGCTGTTTGGTGTCCTTTGTGTGGGTTGCTGGCTTGCTGGCAGGGTATCTCCTGGCCTTCACCACTCCTGTACCTCCCTTAATTTGTCCCGCAGCTCCGAAGGCTCCCAGCGGAACTCGTTGTGCAGCAGTGACGGGGAGAGCGTGTCCGTCACCACGTGCAGCCTGGCCAGCACATATGCACACAGGTAACTGCGTACCCACACGGGAGAGACCTCGCGGTGTCCTTGTGCCACATGCTCTGGGAAATACCTCGACTCCTGACCCCACCAGCTGATGATGCTGCTTCTGCCCCCTTTGTATCTGTGCCACGGGGGCCTACAATCAGACACAACCTGCCCTGAGTGGAGTCTTGGACTGAAGTATGACCATTATGGTTTACCATGGGCGCCTCCCCCAGGAAATGTGGCATTGCTCATGAATAGTCACTTCAGCTGTGCATCAGCCCTTCTGCCCTTAACAAGCATGTTGGAAGATGGTAATGTTAGCAGTCGACCGCCTTAGAGGGACGGAGTCCTTTGTGTGATATGATCTACGGCAGGATAAGGATGTAGGAACCTGGAACCAGCTTCCCGGTCTCACTGCAATCAGTGTTTGGAAGTTGCCAGATGCTATAGATTAGCCAGAATTTGTCACCCCTTAATTGTAGAATTTAACGTATTACAAATATTGGTAGCACTTCACTTGAGGGGGCATAAATAATGTAGTGGTACACTCTTACTTAATGTATTAATTAACCATAAACTAAGTGTTAGTTACGCACTGATCCCATGTTCGTTCATCAGTAATCAGTCATAATGCTTCATGTATATCATGCAGATCCATTTGTTCATTTTTTGTACTCGAGTATTTACTCAGTCACTAAGCTACTTATGCCCCCTCATGTAAAATGTTGCTGAAATATTAGAAAAATACAATTAAAATGGGAGATTGCATAGTTGAAACAAAGGGTGGCCTTGATCTTGACTGCTTTTAATATGTCAAGTTTGGTACTTTTTGTAATGAGAGAAATAATGGTAATCATTATGGTATTCAGTTTTGCCTGTACGAAGAAAAACATTATGAAAAAACTTTACAGTAATTAAATCACATTTTCAAAGCTGAGTCATTAGTTTGAATGCCAGTTCACAGTACATGTGTCAGATATAAAAGAGGTCTGACAGCCAGCACTTTGGAATATGATTGTTCAACATGACATGAGGCTCTAGCGGAGATCCAAAGAGGCTAAAGACTCTGTGCCGGAATCTGCAGGTCCATCCATCACCAAGATGGATGGATGGATGGATGGATGGATAATGGATATTCACAGTTGTGGTTTCATGAAAACCAGCTTAAACTCAAATGCCTCCCTTGGTCTCCCCAGTCACCACATCTAAACACCATCGAATCTTTCAGGGCCAAGCTGCAGCACAGCTTATGGAGTACACTTCTATCTCCTTCATCCCCCAAGGATCAGGAAGCCTTTCTTGAAAATGGCGTAATATCCCAATACACACATTTCAGAAGGTCCTGCAGGACCTCCTCCTGTGTCGCTGTCCCTTTGCGGTGGTGCTGAAACATGCCAGCCCTTTCCACCGTGTCTGTCTCCACCTTCAATGAGATTTCCCTGCAACAGATAAAGTGTTGATGGTTACATAATGCAGAAAGCTGCAGGAGACACTCTCCTGCCAAGAACGGTCTGGGAGTCTTTTTGAGCACAGGGTAGAGCGAGTGCCTTTTGATGCATTTCACTACATTGTTAGGTTTGTGATTCTGCATGGTAGAATCTAATTTCATTCTGAAACTGTTACTGCAATTATCCTGCAGGTCAAATTTGAGTTATGCATATTAAAATCTTTTATAGGTCAAGCAGTTCTTGTAATAAAAATGATCAGTCCTTGTAAAGATGAAATGACATGAATGCAGGAGAAATGTGTTCCTCTCTGTGTACATTACAGACTAATAATCCCTTCTTGCGTTGACTTGAATATGTACTGTGGTCTTTTTACAGTTTGAGAAAGTGACGCCTCTTGAAATACACATTTCTCCCTTGTTGATGAAACCGCTAAAACCCAGTAAAATCCCATTTCTTGATGTACATAATGCAATACATTTATACATCATGGATTTGAGTGGCTGCAAATTTTGTAGTCCCCGGTGCTGTATCAGCTTTGGAAGCTGACTGTCTGCCTTGGCACTGGTGATTCAGTACTAGAATCCTATCCCATATTAGGAGCATTCTTAAGTTTATCAACATGTGATGCGACATCCATTTAAAACTGACACACTGTGGGACACTGGAATTCCTTTCGGGGACTGAATTACATTGCTGGGATGCTTCAGACGCATATAGAATGGTGTTTCTGTTACGTTCAGCAGAATTGCAGGATACTAAATGGGGAGAGATGATGCATGTAGCGTGTATCATCTTGAAAAATGATTGTCGCTTTTTTGCAAACGTTTGTGCTGGAAATAAGGGATTGGGTTGTCTACGAGTCACTATTTTATACGGAGGTTGAATTTACAGACAACTGAGCATAGGATTTGCAGAGACAAGCAGAAAAGCTGACATGCACAATAGATTGTAAGCTGCATCAGGTAAAAAAAATGTATAAATGTTTTATTGGGCTGTGGCTCGATAGTGCTTTGTCTGTTCAGTATACAGCAGTTACGGGTGTGTATGGGAGTGACGGTTATGTTGCTCAAAGTCAGACACATAGCAAACCAGACTTTCACTGTAACTCAGTGTCAGCGCTGTGGGATACTGAAGGTCACATCATTAAAATCAGGAAGCTACACCAGAACCTAGTGCTTTGTCACTATCTGAATGAGGTAAGTTGTATTTAGGTATTTGAAACTGAAGCTGGTTTTTATCTAGCACCAGTAGAAACCTGGTTCTTCAGAGCCATAAAGTGTGTTGTGTTTTTAGTCAGAAGATCCTTGCCTTTTTAGTGTCTTGCTGCAGTAATTACCCACGCCATAGCTTTGTAGGCCTTGCTGAGGAGAAACCTTCCCATAGCGGGATGTTGCCACCACCATACACGAATGCGGGAATGGGAACTGACTGAGTGATGTGATCGGTCATCTGTCCGCACATATGCAATTAAACCAGATATACGGCGCCCTCCACGATTACTGGCTCCCCTTGTAAAGATTTGTGTAAAAAAAAAAAAAAGGGTTAGAAAAAATCAACCTTTTGGTGAAGTAGCTTCATCTCACACTGAATGAATGAGAAAAATCCAACCTTTCCTTGAAGTAAATATCATCAAAGAAAAAGCAATCCTTCATCAAGAAATAATTTTTAACAAAAACATGAGCCACAATTATTGGCATCCCAGCATTTAATACTTTGTACAACCTCCCTTTGCCAGTATAACAGCACTGAGTCTCCTATAACATTTATAGGGTTGGAGAATACGGTTCCCAACCTTTCATTATGCTGTCTTGAAATAAATATATTGCTCATGTCTGTTATGTGCATTTTACCGTCCCGTGCTCTGTATAGTTCTTTCAAAGCCATTGTGTGTCTGACTGAACCACCCTTTGCCTGATTTTCTTAGTTCTGCTGGGTCAGTTTGTAGGTGTAACCTGGCATAAGTGGTGTAATTCAGCACCAATGCAGAGAAACATTTAGCAACACTGTTATTGCAGAGTAATATATTCTGTACATCTGTTAGCTTTTCTTTAACAAAAGGTTGGAATTTAGTTATTTTTTTCCTGTAGAGGTGGGTTAAAGCCCAACCATGTAATCTTACATGGTAGGTTACAACCACTACGTACCTATATTTCTCTGTAAAGACTCTTTAATTACAGCCGCAGTCATAATACTGGTATTAATTACATGGAGGCCATTAAGAGATATGAAGAAAGTAGTCTGATTACCTTTTACGGTGTGAATACAAACAAGAGAATGGTGTAAAAATGCCCCCCTACCCCCTGTGGCTGAGTGTGAGACCCACACAGACCACAAGCCCACCATATTTTTTGGTCTGTCACTTTCAGCTCACTCAGGAGCCTGACCCCAAGCTCTGCTGCGTCCGAGGACTTGGATGATCACGAGATCCAGCTGGCCTTGCAGGCTGCCAAGATGGCTGCCCGGGACAAGATCCGTTCCCGTTTTCACAGCAGCAGCGACCTTATCCATCGCCTCTTTGTCTGCATCTCAGGTGCTCCTCTCACTGCACGAAGTTCCGTTAAATTCTGTTGTCCCCATCACCTACGTCCGTCTCTGTATAATCTTTTCCTGTTAGGTGACTCGGACGTAAAAGCTAGCGCTTGGAGCTGGGCAACTACGGGACAAAGATCCTAGACCACCTAACAAATCTGCTTCTCCTGAAAAGCTTTAGCTTTAAATTTCAGACGCTAAAATACATTTTCCATATTTGTTGCATTTTTTGTAATATCGTAACTGTGTTACTTATAATCTCTGAATGAAGTATTGCCCTGGGTATTTTGCGATAACCTAAGCAGTTTTCCTGCATTTGAATTCACTTAGCTTTTTCTCATTGATCTTGAATATAGAACAAGCCACTACCTCTGTAAAATCATTTATATGGGTGGAAGACAAAGGAGTTTCATTCAATAACCATATTACCTAATGACAGGTTAAGGCTGGGGCAAGGGTTAGGGATGGCAGTAGGTTTAAGGGCAGAGTTATGGCTGCCATTGGGCAGCTAGAGCATTGTGGCTAGAGTTAGGGTTGGCTTCTATATTAGGCTGCTGGGCTTTTGTTAGGGTTTGGCTTGGCCTTAGGGTTATGGCTAAGTGGCCTATGGGTTATGATTAGTGTTAGGGTTGGAATTTGGAGTCTGTTAATTGGAATTTAGAGATGCATTTTAATTGCATGTCTTTAAACTGCAGGAGGACACAGACCATGGTGGTGTGAAGCAACCCATTGAGCCACCTTGAAGCAACAAATATGTTCCTTTTTCCTCATCTCTTTTTATAATACTTATTTCATTTTATATACTCACTGACATCATCTTGGTGGTTTTCACAAAAACAGAAAAATAAATTACCTAAAGGCGCTTGACAGTGTATTGGCATTTCCTGTCATAGAGACCTATTTATTAGTGACGCTGCTTTCCGCCGGACAGGCTATCGGCCGCCAGGATGGAGCGGCGGGAGTGTGCGAGTCGGCAGCGGGACACATGGCCCGCTTCCAGCTCGCATCTGACTTTCGCCCACCCAGGTGTCGCTGACCAGCTGCAAAGCAACTATGCCAGTGACCTGCGGAGCATCTTGAAGACGCTGTTTGAAGTCATGGCAACGAAGCCGGAGCTGGAGGACAAGGACAAATCAAATAAAGGTACCATCTGCAGACTCGGCACTGGGACACAGTTGCTGGGTGTTGGCCTTCAGACCCAGGTTTAGCTCGGAATCGCTCTTCTTGCTCATGTTGGCTGATGATATAATCATGATCAAGGATCTACTCTTACCTTTTATGTTGGAGTGTTCTTCAAAATGCAGGCTCAGGTTTTGTAGTCATTGAAACAATGTACACATGATCTGAAGCTTCTTCAGCCCGTTGTCTGTCTGTGCCTCAGCTCCCGGTCTACGCAGTGCCGCTCTGGACGATTGTGCCTTGTGTCAAGAGACCGTTTCCTCTGCCGAGCTGGCGGCCAAGGCTCGAGAGGGTCAGTTTGAGGGTGAGAATGCTGTCCGTAATCTCCATCTCCTCTCTAGCCCTCTCAGCAAGGTGCTCCTAAACGCTGCAACGCGACTAACGCATTCCTAAAACCATGTGGCCGGGCATGCGCACGGCACAAATACAACAGATTACTGTATACAGAGGGGCACCATGCGGCCGGGCATGCGCACAACACAAATACAACAGATTACGGTATACAGAGGGGCACCATGCGGCCGGGCATGCGCACAACACAAATACAACAGATTACGGTATACAGAGGGGCACCATGCGGCCGGACATGCGCACAACACAAATACAACAGATTACGGTATACAGAGGGGCACTGAAGGCAACATGGCCACAGGCAATAGCAAATGTAAGTGGATTTTAAAAGGTTGCTGCGTTTTCATATGATAATTTGCCAAATGTTTGATTTTTAGAATGTAAGACTTTGACCTGTGCAGTGAGTGGATGTACAAAAACTGATTGACTGATTCACTGAAAAGAACCGGTTTAAAAGAACATGAGGATAACTGCTTTTACTTACAAGTAGTATTTCTCGTGTGTTAATACCTGTAGTGATTTTTTTCTCAGCCTGAAAATCATGCAAATACAAGTGTAATTCTGCAGTGTACTGCACTTGGGTACTAATATGTCAGTCACATTGGAACAGATTCGTACTCTGATGTCACACACATAGCAAAACAGGACTGACTATAAGTTATTTTACTCTGACGCCTAGATGGCAGAAACGTTTATTGATTGCAACATGTCTGTTACAAATGCATAAATGAATAATAGATAAGGGATAAACAGTAAGGCATAGATAATGTGTGATTAATTTGTAGTGTCTTGTGTTAGAAAAGCTGAAGTTCTTGCGTGAAGTATGTAAGGTATAAGCAATCAGTTTCTCCGGCCATGCAGATCTGCCAGACTGGGTCCCAGACGAAGCCTGCAGCTACTGCACCACCTGCAAGGCTCCCTTCACAGTGATCCGCAGGAAGCACCACTGTAGGAGCTGCGGAAAGGTAACGTGCGCACACACACACCACTGCAGGAGCTGCGGGGAGGTAACATGCGCACACACACACCACTGCAGGAGCTGCGGAGAGGTAACATGCGCACACATACACCACTGCAGGAGCTGCGGAGAGGTAACATGCGCACACA
>JAODKC010000016.1:21921467-21943898 GCA_026777985.1 Mormyrops attenuatus | reverse complement strand
CTGCAGGAGCTGCGGAGAGGTAACATGCGCACACATACACCACTGCAGGAGCTGCGGAGAGGTAACATGCGCACACACACACCACTGCAGGAGCTGCGGAGAGGTAACATGCGCACACACACACCATAAACACCACTGCAGAGCTGCAGAAAGGTAACATGCGCGCATGCGCACACACACAGACACACACACCACTGCAGTGCTGCAGAAAGGTAACATGCGCACACACAGACTCGTGTGCACACACACCACTGCAGGAGCTGCGAAAAGTTACACACACGCACACACACACACACACACATTTGTATTCATATCTTTGTGGGGACATTCCTTTCTATGGGATGATTCCAACAATGACAGCTTATGCCCACCCAGCCCTAACCGTAACCATAAGTAATCAAACAAAATACAAGAGTTTTGGCATTTTTAGTTTTTTGGTTACAGTCTCAGATTTTTATAAACTTGAGTTTCCCATTGTGGGGACCAAACAAAAGTGGTCCCCATAATGAAATATATTTGGTCCCCACAATCTAATATATACATCACACACAAACACAGACACACGCCCCACACTAGGAGCCGCAGAAAAGTAACACACAGATACGGTCACACACATAGTAAAACTGCATGATTGCATTTTTCCTCAGCAATGCAGAATCTCATAACGTTTTCTTTTGGCTCCTCTCGTTTATTCTCTTCCTTTCTTCCTTTCTGCTCTTTTCTGCTTCTCTCTCCGTCTCCCCCCCCCATGATTTCAGATCTTCTGCTCCCGCTGCTCCTCCCACTCAGCCCCCCTCCCTCGGTACGGTCAGATGAAGCCCGTACGCGTCTGCACGCACTGCTACATGTTCCACGTCACGCCTTTCTACAGCGACAGGACAGGCGTCTGACTGCTAAGGTTGGACGGCACCCCTCCGGGAGACCACAGCATCCAGACCGCACTTCCTGGGAGCGAAAAGAATAATCGGAAGTGAAAGGAAAACGTGTTCTGGATGAAAAATAAGGCACACCAGGCCTGCAGCCCTACCCACAAAGTCTGTTCCCATTTACATTTTAAAGTGCGGAATTCTCTTTCAGATTTTTGTCAGTATGCGTTGATTTAAACATCGACAGACATTTCTGTCACTGCTACACAGTTACAGATGGGCCACTCATGGCCAATATCAGCCTTTAACAATACGTATCATCTGAATGTTAACGCTGAGAATTTTTGTAGTGCATCTGTACTTGTCGAGCAGCGAGTGAGCGATCTGTGGTGAGCATTGCTGACTGAGCCTGTAGACGGGCCCCAGCCCTAGAAATGGCCTGCTGGCCCCTTGAAGCACACTGTCTGTCAGCTACTCCTGCTTCATTTGCCTAACTGTGCTTCACTGTGCTTGTTTAGGAACTTTGACAGCTGTTTACTCGGAAGGTGGAACACAACAAAGCCCTCCTACCCCAAGAGTGGTGTAGATGGCTGTACAAACCACATTCAGTCTGGGCACCAGCCACAGCTGAAATCCCTCATCTGACTAATTCCGCTGACCCCCCCCCCCCCCAAATGATCCCTTAACTCTTGTTGGAGTAATAATGGTCACTTCCATATGCTCTCAGCTGGAGTGACTGTCAGAAAACACGCTGATCTCATGGTCTTAGTGTAAGGCTTGTGTAGGGTGGACACCACAGGGAGACATGCCTAGATGGGGGCATTACCAGTACCGAGAATCACCCCGTGTTTAGAGGACCGTGGGATGTGGATGTGGATGTGGGTGTTCGTTGTTTCAAAGGAATTCTCAAGCATGCTCGCCTGGCGTGTGCCCCGCGGCAAGCCGGCTTTAAGAAGTAATCAGGATGCTCAGTTAGATGGAAGAAACGGTACAAACGTGTCCAGGAGAAGCGGAGTACAGATTCCTCCATGTGGGATGTAACCATTCTGTTCTGTCTAGTTTGGTGTCAGTCTTGATGTCGGGTGACACTTTGGGCAGCGGTCAGAGCTGGAATGTCACTTAGAGCTTCCCTCCTGGCCCTAGGAAGTCCATGAGTTTTTGCATTTATTTTATTTTTTTATTTATTGTTTAACACCTCTTCTGTGCTCTCTGCTGCCACAGAGTGTTAACTGGTAATGTACTGGTAATAGAACTGTGTGTACCTTCATTGTAATGAGTGAAATCAGGCCTGGCAAATGATTTTGTTATGTTATCAGATCCCCTGCACAGGAAACGCAGTTTTGACCGCTGATCATCATATCAACTTCAATAATATAAAAGCACAAGCGACAATGTCATACCTCAGTCCGGAGGCGTGGTGCCTCACTCAGGTGAACCTGTTACCTGTGAAATCAACAGGGCCTCAGAACCCCCCCCCCCCAACAAAAAAAACCCCACCCTAGATGTTGCTTTCCAGCCCCCAACCCCAAAGGGCTTCCTTGCTCCTGCACAACCTTTGCTGTTGGGTCCTGGCCCAGTCCCTGGGAATGGGGTTACTGGGAAAGCTGGATGAACACAGCTTACTTCTCCTCTGCTTGCCTGGAACATTACTTGCCTTTAATGCTGGTCACAGGCTTCATACAGTCTTCCATGTTGGATTTCATGCTGGCACAAGCTGAGACTGTCGACACACTGGACTGGTAAGCGGCTGTAAGGTATGTGTCTCTGAGCTCCACTAGGAAGAGGGACCCCACCCTGGGGGTGTTGACATGTATGCTTCCAGAATCTGCGGACTACAGTCAACTAGGGAACCTGAGCTCGTTCACTGTAGGTCCTGACATGTGTGACTGTCGTTACCCATAATGCACTTTTCTGCTACTTCATCTGCATATGGAAGAATATGATCCTACAGGTTTGACCCAATCGCCAAACCCCATCCTGAGAATGTAAATTAGTGGAAATATTATGAATTAATGGAGCATCTGGATATGTGTAAAAAGGCTAGAATGGACATGTTTGGGCCCCATTGATATTCCCAGACTGTGGTATGTCTTGTTTCAATGACTGTAACCAACACCAATTCTCTTTCAAGTTTTAGCTTAATCTCAGGCTTCACGTTGCTAAGAATGCTAGTTTTATTTTTGATTAAAAAACCTTTCAGGAAAAAAAAAATGCTTTTATAATGAACACAATGCAAAGTATCATGTAAATTTATTACTACTCTCTGTATAAACAAAACCATATTTAAATAACTGGATACTATTTATTGAAAGCTTGTGGTTAATTTTAAATGCTGGTTTTTGTTTCCATAAGAACTATATGCTATCATGTTCATTTTAATTCTTCATTAGTTTTTAATTTCTCATAAATGCAATAAATGCCAATTTTCCTCTTCCAATAAAAGATTCAATAGTTTTCTCCTGCTTTATTTCCCCATCTCCCAAGTTGAACAATTTCATCCTTTTAACAATTACTAACATCTGGTGACCAGCAGATGTCAGTATAGGAGCGTATTATAGTTTTTGATGCACATAGTGCCCGCCTTTATTGTTTTCCAACTGTTTGATTGTAGACTAGCATAACATAGTTCAAAAGTAGAGGAGAGGATCACACATGATTAATAGGAAAATATCGTCAACATCGTATCAGTGAAATAAATGATAATGCATCAGTTTTTAAATGTCCACAACAGAACCAGCAACATAATTCCTGCTAAAAAAATCGCTGTGGTCTCTGGGCCTGTTGTGATGGTTGTTGACTCTTTTCTGCATCAGGTACAAAAAAGTTCAAAGTTCTTTTTTATTTCACTAACTATTTACAGCTCCTGTTTCTTCAAATGTGATCAGAATAGCAAAATGTCAGTGATCATAGAAAAAGGCATGACTTGAAAATACATCATCTATTTGTCTAATACTATATACTAATGATCACTTATTGAGTCCCTTACCCCTAAATGTGTATGAGACAGGTTGTAAAACTAGGTTGTGCTCTAGCATGGTAGCATAGTTGATCGTGTGCCAGGACTAAATGAGAAATCTTCAGGTTTAACTCCAGCAGTGAATGCAACTTATCAAATACACTCATGAGTCCCATAACCCTGGGTCCCGTGTCAAACCTGAGCTGTGCTCCAGCAGGGTGGTGACCTTGATAAGGTGCTGCTTCCCCAAATCAGAAGGTTGATGGTTTAAATCTGGTTCATCATTAAACAACTAGGGGGGAAATGGCTTTATTCTTCTACCCAGCTCTGGTTGGCTATTAAGTTTTTAGGAAGAGAAAAGCAGTCAAACACACACAGGTTTGTAATTCTATCTTTGTGGGGACTCTCCATTCATTTCTATGAAAACTCTAATCCCAACATGACAACCTTAAACCCTACCCAGTCCTAACCTTAACCATAAGTAACCAAACTAATAACTAAATAAATTGGGTCCCCACAATGTAATATAAACCTAATCCACACACACACGTTCCTTCGACAGGATTTTTCAGCTGCTTTTGAAGCCAGAATCATAGTACAGTGGGTAAAGAGGTCAGGTGACTAACCTCAAGGTCCCAGGTTCAAGTCCAGCAAAGGAACACCTGTGTATGTGAGCTGAATGGCCGCATTGATGGTGATGATAGCCTCCATCCAGGCTGAACAGAACACCTGGGTGGCTAGCCTTGAGGTCGAAGGGTCGCGTCCCACATGTGAACATTGAAGAACTCAAGCTGGACTGAGCCTGATGTGGGCTAGTGAGAAATGGCCAGGGTGAAGGGAGAGATGCTTTGAAAAGGAAAGTCATTGAATTACAAAAAGGAAAATGCTAAGAAAAGCCACTCGGGGGGGGCGGTTCTTTGGCATTCTTGTATGGAACCACCAACCAGCCCAATGACAGCCAAAGGCACAGCATACCTGTGGACCTTTGTGAGATTCTGAAAAGGTTATTTAAAACTAAAAACCATATTAAATCTGACTCCAGCTCAGATTGTGATGTCACACAGGATTCACTTTGGACCACGTGATACCGACAGACAATGTGACCTTGTTAAGTTTGAGGGACACAGCTACACCATGCCAGCTCAAATGTCTGATTGACACAACTCCGGTTACATGACGATTTATTACTGTATATCATCATGTAACTGCTCACCTCCAGTTTAACCAACACAAGTGATTAGTTAGCTAGAGTCATTAGATTGTAATGCATAATGCTCTTACACTGATATTCTAGTCTGCACTGGCCACAGTTGATAAAACCATTTATTTTCAATGAGCCAACTCGCATTTTTTCTTGTCAAAATGTTGGTTTTATATTCGGTTTATATCAGAGACTTGGAAAACTAAGTGGTCTGGGAAAGGTTGGCTTATTAAATGTGTAAGGAGAGACTTCGCAACATATATTTGACGTTTTCCTTAATCTGTAAAACACCGCACGCTGATATCCCTTTTTGTTTACCACAAACAGTTGTCACCAATCGGACGACAAAAGCAGAACGGGACACAAATGAGAACATCACTCACTTACAGTGACACGCAGCCGCTGCGCTCGGAACCCGGACCGCATCGTATTCATCCAAATCCGCGCAAGTAGAGGCTACATGAATTAAAGAAATATACATAAAACGAAAGCATTTCCTGTACTAGACTAAGAATTCCATCACCATTCATAGGAAACCCTGCAAAAATCACGGTTTAGGTTTAGAGATTTAAGGGAGATGCGTTTTGTACCAATGCATGTAAAACAATATATAATAAATGAATGGGGGAAATTAACAATATAACTATAATCATAGTGATCATTATTAATACCCTTTCGCATTATCTCCGTGAGATCCATCCAAACCCTTACCTTTTATATGTTGTGATACTTCCCACAGGTTCTTCGGGTTAAATGCTGAAACAGGTGTGCTGGCAGCCGTTTCGCGTGGGGCAATATATGTACGTCAAGTCAAATCCGTGCAGTCCTCGGTAATGTGTCTTTTAAACGATTTTCCGGTATATTGTTATATGCAGGTTAATGTGGCGGAGATCCGCAGCCCGTCTCGGCCGACAAGGGATTTGGGAATATAACACCAATCTGCCCTGGGAAGACGTTTTTTCGGTCGCCTATCTAAGAGCAAAAGGCAGCTTCAGTGTGGCGTCTATGCAGTCAACCATAAATAAACCCACACAAAACTTGCAGACTTAAGCGTACAGCTGCAGAGGAGCTCAGGCACTGCGCTGGACTCGCTAGTAGCTTCGGATAAATGGGCTGGGGGCATTTTCAAACTAACGTAGTACCCTTTGTGACCACAAGGTGGAGACAAGAACACCGGTAGCGAGGAAATCAAATTCGCGGCGTCAGCGTTTCAGTGTTTAATTAAGAACGGAGTTCATACGGTTCTTCAGTTGCTTATTTAGTGTCTAATTGTGAAGTGAAGCTTTTGTATAGATTTTGCAAGGAGGCCAATGAAAAGGGAGCTGCAGTAATCAATTCGGGACGTAAAGAAAACATGAACCACAGTTTGGGCATCAGTACTGGACAGAAATGGGCGCCGACAAATGATGTTATGGAGGGGAAAGGATGCAGTTTTGGAGAGGGATTTTATATGAAGATCAAAGTTAAATGCTTAGTCAAATAGTACAGCAAGATTTCTGATAAATGTAGCAGGTTTTACAGGGACATCAATGAATGAAATTATGGCACAGTTGCCGGGGTAAGGAGGGGTGCAAAGAGGGGTGGGACAACCATGCAATAAAGACCAGACAGTATAACATGCGAATTAGTAAACATAACAGGTATCAATGTAAGAATATGTTATTCAAAGGTACGAGTGTAGTGCGGGATGGGGATGTGCAAAATGACAACAGTACCGTGTATAATGTGAGAAAGTTACGTCGCATGTTAAACGTCTGGGAATTGGGGAATGAAACTGTCTCTGAAGCCAGCGAAGTGACCCCTCAGCTGGCAGAGACAGAGCGAGACTGAGGGGAGCATCCAGGACCGAATTAAGATGTTCCACAAGACTAGGCTGACAATATTTTTTGAATCCATACTGCTTTTTTTCTTCCTGAACATAAACCATTTAAATTTGATGTATATCATTTTCTATTATTATTTTTTAATTTTACAATTTCTTTTCTTGTTTTTTTTAATTATTAATTTCATTTTCCGTGACTTTGTCTGGGCCCCAGGCAGCTGCCCAGTTTCCTTATGCCTGGATCACTTATTTATAGATTATGTACAGCTGAACATTTAATATATTTCTTATATTATTATTTTTCCTTATTATTTTATCCATATTTTGTTATCATGCACAGCTGCTTGGAGTGGCCAGGTTTTACATTCCACTGCATGTTGTATGTGTACAACTGTGTACGTGACGAATAAACCTCTTCAATCTTGTATCCATCCCTGAGGTTGGAAGATCTGTGTTGATGAACTTCAAATCTGTCTTTGCAGCACTTTGAGGTCCGGAGCAGTTAGGTTTCCTAACCACACCATGATGCACCCAGTCTGGATGCTCACAGTGTTGTAGTGCTACATCTTCACCCAGATTTGGTTCCCACCCCAAATCTCTTTAGCCTCCTCACGAACAACATTTTCTGCTGTGCCTTCTTGGGGATGCAGCTGTTGTTTAGAGACCAGGGAAGAGAGCTGATGATCTGGATGCCCAGAAACCTCAAGTTGCTGACTATCTTGGTGGGAGTTCCATCAATGAAGAGTGGAGAGTGAATCCCTCTGATTTTTCTGAAGGGATGCAAGCTCAATGACAGACTGTAAAATAAGAAGGACAAATGATGATGGATCAACCATTTATCAAACACACAATTAAAACCACATTAAAAACTTAAACCAGTGAACACAATCAAAGAATAATAAACTGCATGCTTATATCTGGTTGTACAAAAGGTGACTTGATCTCTCACTAACAGCCTACAACTAGGTAAACACTACACATTTTAACAAACTTATTAGTAAAGTTCATCCCACAAAAACTGGACTTCTTTAGGATGATGTGAAGGAAAACCACCCAAAATATGATTGAAGAGGACAGGCCATGGAAATATAAAAAAATCTTGATTTAAACTTTGCAAATAACTTAAAGTACGGTAAGCTTTAAATGTATTTGTTCCAATTGTTGTATTCAGCTAAAAACACCTGGCTAAAATGACATCTTTCCAACAAAATTTAGGGTGAAGTCGGGGGTATAAAGGTATCACTTTGGGTTCAGTTTGGGGGGGTTGAGGTCTCCACCCATTTAAGGGGGTCCAGGGGGTTATATTGGCTGGTTTTAATTATTCTCCCCCCATTATTTACACCCATAGATGAAGGTGAACAACATCACCCCTGAATAAAGCCGACATTCTCTACTTTAGTCTTTCATCGTTCAGGCTGAAATTTCATAAGTATGTAACAAAGTTCAGTAATATGTAACAAAAACAGCTAATTACTAATTAAACAATTTCGTTTTACATTGTGTATGTGTTTTGAGGTTGCTGAACGTTCTTCATGTTATTATTTTATTTGTTTGTTTTTGGAGATGAACATCTCCTTTATTATATTAGTACAGAGTTCTGACTATCAGGTTGTCCGGCTGGAATGAATCCTCGTCTGATTGCATTATTTCTTATATCATAACTTACGTTTTGAGTTATACACCTAGACTGACTTTTGACAGCTATACTTCACCTCTGTTTTGGTGTCTAAATATGAATGAACTGCGCTTTACCGTCGTATCGGACTGCGACCATGAACACCCCCCTGCAATACGCACAGTCCTCCCATTGGTTGGCGCTGCACGTCCCCCTGTGACCCCCGCACACCGCCGTACGCAGAGGTGGGCGTATAAAGTTGGGACTCGGTCTGGGAGATGAGCCACTTGTTGCTGCTGCTGCACATAAGATCGCCGAAGTTACGGCTTTGAACCCCCTTGTGTTGCGTTACAACGGGGTTGCACGTGGAGATTATGAACTCAATTGATCTGGAAGCTCACCACACGTCTCCAACAATCAGCCCGCTCCAAAGTCATCCAAAAAGTGCACAAGAAGCCTCGGAGATGGCCGTGTATTGTGACAATTTCAGCATGTACCACCAGCAGAGTATTCACAGCACACAGAGGCCGAGCGGTTACGGACTGGGGGATTATGCGCCCTCTTCCAATCCTTACCTGTGGTTAAACGGGCCAGGTATGAACTCCTCCGCCTCCTACCTTCACGGAAACAATTCAGCCTCGTTCATGCCTCCGTCCTACGGATCTCAGCGGCAGTTCTTACCCAGTGCTTCGGGATTCACGGGGTCAGATCTTGGCTGGTTGTCCATAGCGAGCCAAGAGGAATTGCTTAAATTAGTACGTCCTCCTTATTCCTACTCAGCCTTAATCGCTATGGCCATCCAGAATACTCCTGAAAAGAAACTGACTCTTAGTCAAATTTATCAGTATGTAGCGGAGAATTTTCCTTTTTACAAGAAGAGCAAAGCTGGCTGGCAGAACTCCATCCGGCACAATCTGTCTTTGAATGATTGTTTCAAGAAGGTCCCCAGAGACGAGGACGATCCAGGTAAGCATCAATTTAAACTTTGCTCAATAGACAGATAACATTTTAAAGCGAATTAAAAAATAATATTATACGATTTCCGTATTATTAATGTAGTATACCTATTTATGGCACAGTTATCGCTTGATATTGTCAGCGTTAATATTTATGCACATTAAACGATATATTAGAGTTTTAATATCATGTTATTCCAAAAAGTTAGAATCTCAATTTGGGCCTCCGCGTTCACTGTAATTAACATGAAACCTTGTTTAAAAGTCGATCATAATAAACAATGATCATATAGTTGCAAATACATATGTATGTATTTACAGGAAAGGGGAATTACTGGACGCTAGATCCTAACTGTGAGAAGATGTTTGACAATGGAAACTTCCGTAGAAAGAGGAAAAGAAGGTCGGAGTCCACCAGTGGAATCACCAGTAACGCTAAAAATGAAGATGTTCGGCCGATTCCGAGTGTCAAGGCTTCAGAGAGCCCTGCTGTCATGGATCCGTCTTCTCCGGGAATGGATACCACTAGCGACGGCCAGAAAAGCGCGTCGCCGACAGGTCTTCCATCTCCACCCTGTTTTAATAACTTCTTCAGCAGTATGTCCACCCTGAGCAGTGGCCCTAGCGCCAGACAAGGAGCTCTGGGGCTGGTGAACGAACTTTCCAGCAGGAACATTACAGGTCTGAGCCCCTACCATACAAATTCTTCTCAAGAAAGCAGTGGTCTCGACCTGCCCGACAGTCTCCACCTAAACCGCGGTGTCTATTACAACTCATTCAGTGGGGGACAGAATGGACAGTTCAACAATCATTTTTATAACAGTTTTAGCGTGAACAGTTTAATCTATCCTAGAGATGGGGCGGAGATGTAGAGACAATGTGGACCCTGGAAGCTGAAGACTTCTGTCGGACTCCAGAATGCAGGACCCAAGGGCTGTGTATAAAAATCGACTATTCACAGCATGTTTTACCAAATAACCAATTTGCCTTAACAAAATAAATGACTGTATGCTATTGCGATTAATAACTTAAAACTGAATTAATAAATAGATATTAATAATCGACTAGGAATATTGCAGTAAAGAAAACCGGATAGTATTTAGTTGCTCTCAGATGGGTCGTGCATGAAATAGGCATATGACGGGAATTAGCAGGTTATTGAAAACTTTCCCTTTAACAGCTAAACTGTTTTTCCCTTCTAAAAAACTAAACTAAATTAAACTCTTATATTTATGCTATTTATAATAATAGTGTACAACAACAAATATGAGATTTTAAAATATTTAAAATACCGAAATAGTGTGATATTGAACTGTAGGCCTAACTGTAATAACATTTCAGCCTAGTAAATGTTGTTACTATAGACTTATTACGTATTGTACGGTACGACTGACAGCTGATCTATTAAGTGCACAAACTGTTTTGCCGTGAAAAATGGGGAAATGTGTCTGTCAGGCACTATTCTAAACATTGTTTATTTAAACCAGTATGGTTTTCCATCTTAAAATTAAACGCTGTGTGAAGTAGCCTAGCAGCTATGTTAATGGATGGAACTTAATCGCTGAAATACTTTTTCAGGTTCATCAGAGCAGAAGTAGACCACCGCAATATTATGTATTTGTAGTTGTTTGTTATAGTGTTGTGCATTTCGCATACTAGCAAAATTGTAATTTAAATGAAACGTTTTCACACGAATCGTTTTAGTTGTAATACATTCTGACTAATATGATTGACGCGATTACAACTCGTGGTACAACTCACAAAGACGACAGGCCTACTTATTTTCAAGACAAAAAAGAAAGAAAAATATGGTGTTTCGCAAGTAAATAAACCGAAATTTTAAAAGATAAAATTCGCTAAATTAGATGATTTAAACATACGCTTACCCTTTGCGCCAAACCCACATGTTCCAGGGAATGGATTTTAAAAGACAGCAAAGTATTGTAAGATAAACCATTTTCTTAGTCAGAACGTATTCGTGAACATGAAAAAGAACTGATCTAAACCCCTCTTATTTTATGCATGTTACTTGCATAACTTTACGTTACGTTAGTTGCAGACCTTTGGACCCCTTATTAGTTTATATTCAGCATCATTTCAAATTTGTATGTTAGTATTCAGTCCGAAGCGGATCAAAATCCTTGTAAGATTATTGGGGCAAGTAAAATTTAGGCATGGGATTTAGCAATAAGGACATTGACAGACTATTGGACAAGACTGGTCAAACCATTACGAGGTGCAGGCAAAACACGTTCCTTCTGAGACTCAGAATATGCATGTTGCCTTTTTAAATGCACCCCTTTGTAATTTAGTTTTTGATAGGTATGGATGTATTTAGTAGGATCTGTATGTTTATTTTGAGCTCATTTGTAGTTGTCGTGTAGGTTTTGAGGAATAAATGATCATTGGCGCATACACGCATTACTGAAAAACGTATAAACACAATGCCAAACTATAATGCGCTTTAGCATGTAAAATATACACATAATTTTAATGTCATTTTGATGATCCATGGAAACGAAATGTGTGGTTAAATATATATTAGGTTTGAACTTAATGTAAAAAAACGATTAGGTTAAAGAATTTAAAATATTTACACTACCCTTGTATTACTTAGTATAGTTGGCCTACAATACAATCACCATGAAGAACAGTGTTAAGTTTTTATCTATTGGTAATTTTATTAATTTAAAATATGGATTAATGTTTACTGTCATTTTGGCTTTTTGTTTGTGCTTTTATATTAAACAAAGCTGTCGATAAGGGAAAAGAACAATCAAAATGAAAACAATTCGGAAGGTGTTTGTACCTACATGTATTCAGAGACAATCACATTAAAGCGTTTCGTTAAAATATGTTGGCTTGTAAAATCAAGGCTGCTGATTTCAATTTCTTAAAATACTTGAAGGTGCTTAAGCTGAATCATAATAAATATGCACTAAAATATGCAAAACAATAAATTATTTTGGAGTAAATAAACCTAATTCTTAAATTCTTGCACATAAAAAGAGGTGTTAAAAAGAGATGTCCTCATATGAGCAGAAGAAAAACGAAATTATCAGAAGATGAGAAGAATGTAACGTAAATAAACCTTTATTTAATACGGGGTTGGTGAGAACAAAACTTCACACATATTTAAGGACTGATAATAGAGAGTGACTGAATATTTGACTTTCCTCTATAACTAATAAGACTGATTAAAATCACAATACCATGACACACTATGACAACTTAAGAGAGACAGAGTAAATTGGGATGGGTGGACGGTACCTCAATTATATTTATTACATTATTTTTGTCTCAAAACGTTGTCCCTTTACCGGCAGATACAGGATATTTTCCATTTACGTTTGTGGAAAAAGGCGACACTCATTCGTAATACTTGAACACATTCGTATTCAATATTATTATTTATGGCAATTTTGTATAATATGCTGACATCGTTGTTAATTTCATGTTAAGATGACCCCCCAGACCACTAGCATCTTGAACTTTAACACGGGGCTCACAGTCTGAACCGATTCTTCACGAACAATTTCAGACGACAGTAACATTTTGTGAATGCCATGTCTGTAAGAATCAATGAACACATTCATAACACACCATGATGCATTCATAAAGCATTATAAACATGGCTAGAAATATTTTTTTAAAAGGTATAACACATTACAGGCAAGTTCTTTATATAATACGAATTCTGTATGAAGCTCTAATCTATAATTCATTATATACAGTTTGTACTACATTATGAAGTATCTTTTTAAAATATTCTTATACTGACTATTATAATGCATTATGAAGGTAACTGTAGTCCATTATAGATGAGAGCTTGGCTGTTTATTATAATAAACATTGCAGTGCCGTATGACCAGGCCCGGCGTGGCCAATCGGGAGAATTCCCATCGAGTTTCGAGCGCAGCGTGCAGTTGCGGAGGTGCCACAGCTAATCGCGTGTTATTGCTAATCACTGGATGTTTCTCAAAAGATGGACGGTAGAAAGACAGTAGGCTGAAAAAGTCCGACTGTTTAAACAATTCACGATGCTATATGTTATTTCTTCTTGAAATGTCAGTGGTAAATTTATCGGGATAATAAGACTTAAACTGTGGCAGCATTTATGAAAGTTCCCCCAGCACGAATACAAAATGGGCTGGAATTGGGCATAATACACGCGGGATGAAAATGACTCCCACTCCATGCCTGCGTATGACTGTCAATAGTGGACAGTGTTGCCAGGTCCAGCAAAAATCTCCAGCCCAATGTCTGCTTAAAATCCGCCCAACGGAAGCCGAAACTAGCCCAATATTTGAAATCCCAGTACGCTGTATCTCAAAGAAATAAACCAGTATTTTGCATGCTGATCACATTTAAATGTTCGACGTTTTAACACCACAGTTAAACACAATGACGTCAACCCTGCTTTCCGTGTGCGTCTATAAAAATTCAGCAAAAGTTCATAACAATTAATTCCTTATTCCCCTTACAGTATACGGAAAATTATGAAAGCAGCCCAAAAACCTGCAACCCGCGACCTACCTAATATTTACCCTCAACTATGTTTTCAAAATAGCCCGATTGGGCGGGAAAACCGCGGACCTAGTAACTGTAACAGTGGATGCTGCGATGATTTAATTCTTATATACCACAGCTTTGGTAGATGCTATTTTCTTATTGGTCCAGAGTGTCACGTGGGTGTCGATTATTTTTGCGTAACTGCACAGGTAATTCCGCCAGCCTGACAGTTCTATATTAATGCGTTTTAATATTTTATTAAACATGTTAATATAAAAACCTGTGTGACTTTTTCTTCATAAATAAGGAGTCATTCTTATTATAATTTTCTTTGGTTTTCAAAACGCAAGCGCCTGTCTGTTGACGATTTCTGTGGTCACTTAACGGACTTAATTGCCGCTTCCAGTGAGTAGTCTGATCAGGCGTTCTATCATTTTAGGGACTATATTTTTCAGAGCACTCTGAAACATTATTAAATTTATACCAACATTTAGAAGAAAAAGACAATTTGTGTAATTAATGTTATTTATGCAATGTTTGCAGTTACATGTTATATAATAATAATAATAATAATAATAATAATAATAATAATAACAACAACATTTGTTTCAGACCCAGGTAGCCACAGGGGAGGCCAACCATGTCGTCACGGGGGCACTGCCCTCCCCCCCCCCATAAAGTATAATTACTATACTATAATTGTTAAAGTGTATTATAGCATAATAATAAATAATTTTATTGACCCCTGTGGGGAAATTCTCTTTTTACACCTCCTGTGAAGGAGCTGGGGGTTAAGGGCCTTGCTCAAGGACTGACAGATGTGCTGAGGCTGGGTTTGAACCAGTGACCAATTCTATAACATAGCACTGATGCTAAGTAAGCATGTGTTTTTCACTGATAACCCACCATTTTATCTGTTCACTTTATTTTAACTCCATAAATTACCTTACTCGTTAAAAAAGGTAAAATTATGTAAGGTGACTCATAATATATGAGAGCATATTTGTTCAGCTTTATGCAAATACAGTTCTGTCTCTGGACTTCATTGCAGCACTTACACTGTGGTACAATGGCAGTATTGTGCTCTACATCAAGCTCCTCGCATCATCCTGGAACCTCACGCAGAGGAAGATATTGCCGTTTTGTCTGACATTCATTGTCTTTTTTTTCATTCCTGTTTCCCTTGGGATTGTTTGCCTGAAAACCCAGAGGTAGGGCAGCTGTCTTGGCAAGACTCGGTTTTAAAGAGCTTGTTCTTTGAAGATGCAATCCGTCAAAAATGGCCCTGACAGTTCACATAGCCACCCAAGTTGTAGATTAGCAGTACTGAGGTGCACTGTCTTCTTGTGGATAATCATGGCAATTAATGCCATAGAGCTGTGCCAGTGAGCCAGAGACACTTTGCCTTCATTGTATCCACCCTGTGATTCCGAGATTCTCTCCATTGTTCTTCATGATGATGAGTTGGGAGCACAGAAATTTCCCTGACAGACACTGCTTCAAGTCTGGGCACCACCTCAGCAGCTCTCCTTTTTAAATATGACACTAGGACACTTCAAACAGCATATGAAAAATAGAAAATCACATGTACCTTCACAAATCTACTTTCTGTCATTCAGCTTCTCCTGTGGTGTTTTTAAGTCATTGTTTCTGCTTGCATAGCAATACCTACAAGGAAGATGGTTCTCTAGGTGATGAATCTGGGTAGGGCAGGCATTGAGATATGCAGATATAACGTGTAATTTACACCCTTGTGCAAATTAATTGAAACAAGTTTTTGCAGAAAGACGGACCACAGTTAAGACGGATATCACAGTCATATTACTTCATACTCATTGCCTTAGGTTTGGATTTAGGACTTGGTGGATTAATAAAAATTGTATGGGAATAACCCCAGATGGGGTGCCAACCATCACAGGGCACACATACCATTCATACCTATAGGAAATTTGTTAGCTCAGATTAAGCGTAGCATGTTATTGGACTGTGGGAGGAAAACCAGAGAACCTGGAGGAAACCCCACGACAACACGGGGGTGCCTGAACCCCAGAACATACACCTGAAACATACATGGATGGCTGAAGTATAGTCATACCACTCAGCTCTAACCCCACCCGAGCAGGCCTGCCAGTCTGTGGGCACAGTGCCTCCTCTGTCCATCCACTCAGCTCTAACCCCACCCGAGCAGGCCTGCCGGTCTGTGGGCACAGTGCCTCCTCTGTCCATCCACTCAGCGCACTCTCTGCGCTGTTGGCTGTGCAAACCAGCAGGTCCCAGGCCACTGCATGCCTGACAATTTGTTTCAATTAATTTGCACAAGGGTGTAACATTTACATTCATTATGAAATTATATTGGGTTTTAGGAAATGAAATGCATAGCTGATCCTACTGTCAACAAGACGCAATTCCACAAAAAGAAGTACAGTAAGATGAAGACTTTTTCCAGACCTAATGTATGTAGTGTATGTATGAAGTGTATGTAGGCCCTATGTGTATGAAAATGCAGGACAAACTGCATCCTGTATTGATTTAAAATAGACCATTTTATGATGCACCTGGAAACATGCAATGCATTCTTATATAATTGTATAGTTATTCACGTGTGTTTTGGACTGTGAACCTAATTTCTGTTTGTTACATGATCAGTTTTTTTAACGCTGCATTGTGTTTAGCCATGTAGAAGAGCGTAATATTAAAGAACCCTCCAGAGCTCATAGTGAAAAATGCAGTTAAAAGCACTTATGTCATTGGCAGAATGTACTTAAAGGTCATTTACATGCAACACACTATTATTTTGGTGTATCTCCACCCAAAGTGCATATCTAGCTTAAGTGCACATAAATCCCAGATGTAAGTTGATGAGAGAACCTGCTTAAGTGAAAAAAGGCGCATAAGTGCATGGGAGACTGAACCCCTTAGAAATCACTCCTGATTTTGTGGATTTTACATTTTACATATTTAACAGACGCCTTTACCCAAAGCAATATACTAGTGAGGCAAATAGCACAATAGAAACATACATGCTGTCAAGGAGTAGATGAAAAAGTAAATTTTGTTGCATTTAGTGTGAATGTCAAGAGAGATCTCTCTTGGTGTGAAGTCTCTAAATAAAATCCATTGTTTATAGCAATTTGCATGGTACTTAACTAGTAGCTATTATCGCCAAATGCTCCTGAAATGATTTGAAGTAGACTAATGTGGTTTTCATAGTTGTACAAACTCCGTGTCTGTTCACACCTGAACCATATACCCAAAAGGATTTTATTTCCTAAACTGTCTACATTATTAGTATTATTCTGTGTAGTCTTTTGAATTGCTGCCAATCGTAGAATGTGCACTAAAAGTTTAGCATATAGGCTCTTGGTTGCAGGTAAACAGCATTTTCTATACATAGGTGCAAAATAAGCATAATCCTCTGAAACTATTTGTGAATTATTTTTGTTCAACTACATTAGTTATACAGCCATGTTTTTTTAGTAATTTGGATCAGTGCCATAAAGTCTAGACTGCGAGATTTCCTTCACTGAGCCCCCCACCCCGATTTTCCCCTGGTAAACCACCCCAACCCCCAAACCCCATGGGAATCCTTGTTCTGTCCACCGACTGCTAATGGTTTAGCCTGCTTTGCACAGAAGTACATACACAATGGACACTATAGATAAATACATGACAGAAATTTCTGGACTTAGTATGTGAAAGAGATACTGATTTAAATACCTGAAAAGAGTCCGATTAACTTATCCATAACAAAGTTTGCAAATGGGACTTTTGGGTAATGCGAGCCTTTTTACCCAAGCGTGCCATTTCACTTATTATTTCCCCACTTCATTAATATGTTGATCAGTTTGGTAACACTTAAGGCCATGTTTCTAGTCATTTCTAAACATGTTTATAACAAATAATAATGCATTCATAAAGCATTATAAAAATAGCCATAAATATTTATCAAAAGGCATAACACATCTCATGTATAATGCACTATAGATACCTTTATAATGCATTATAATGGTCAGTATAAGCATTAAGGATGTCTTGTACTGCATTATAAAGGCATTTATAGTGCATTATACATGAGAGCCTCATATGGCAGTCATAATGCATAATAAACATGGTTATATTGTGGTATGCCTTTTTCTAAATATTAGTAGTCAGGTTTATAATGCTTTATAAATGAATTATAATGCATTATGAATGTGCTTATAAATGACTAAAACATGGCCTCAAGTAAAGTGTTACAAAAGTAAAGTTCATTGATCAATGACATTGTAAAGTCTTTTTCTAAAATCAAAAGAAATAAGAAGATTGGAGTTAAATAGAAGGGCCCAATGGTATGAATTGATCAATTGTATAACATAATCCCACTTTTGGATGTTAGTTCAAGGACTGTGAGTGGGTGATGTCACTATGCCATTCAAGACCAGTGAGCAAGCCGCTCTAGTGTGTCAAGTCCCATGGAACTGCCAGGGTGACCACCATCTTACAAGCAAGGCTTTGATTGTCAGGTTCAAGCTTGACTCTGCACATTGTGGGCCGGAAGCTGTGGGTAACTAGAGGGGTGGCAGTGTGGCCCTTAGGTGCATGAAAATGGCTATTAAACAAATTACAGCTGAGGATGGCATCATAGTCTAACTCTCATGATTCTGAGACACAGGGATGACTGATCTCAGATAAGAAGGTGTTAGAATAAGTGTAAAAGCATTAAGGCTTACTGTTCTCAATTGTACAATATTATTTCATAATACACTAAACAGCAATTAATATCACACTGGTTCCTGGGTATTTTATGCCTGTATTTCCTCTATGTTGGCATCTGTGCAGTTATCGTTGTGAGTTCTTGGTGGTCTTTTTAACGTCAAGCATGGAAATTCCTCATCCATTCTGATCATTGTTCCCCAACCTACAGGACAGATAAAAGCTTGTGGGTTATTGTGCGCAGTAAAGCCTGAATTAAACAGAATCTTTCTTTGTGTGAGACCAGCTCTCAAGGTCTTATCCTGGGTGTGGTGTTCCTGACGTGAGGCTTTCTTAAAGCAAAGATACCCCCCAGTTCCTCCCTTAACCTTAAGGAGCGGGTCGCTATGAGAACAGGGACCCATTCGCTGTCCTTACTCAGAGGACTGTAGACAGAAAAGTGGCTGAATGATGAATGACAGTCATATACTGTTAGATAATTGAGCCTGGGATATGGAAAAGTATGCAAGAGGTGTCTTTGTGTTAAGGGCAGACAGCATCATACCCACTGGCTTGGCACAAAGCAGTGAAAGAAGCATAGGTTTTAGCTGGTTTTCTCACAGAAGCATGTGAGAGAGGAAAGACCTAGAACCCATGTTTGTTACAGAGTAACGACTCGTATTGTGAGCTTGAATACTTACGTCAGCCATTACCAGCAATTTGTTCATTTGAAATTCTGCTCATGTAGCTGTGAAAAAATGTATGGTAAATACATGGCAAAAATGTGGAAGTATAATTCATTATTTCTTGTGATTCAGTGCTATTGCTGAACTTTAATTCTGATATTTTGTCAGAAATTACTTGCCATCAGTTTTCAAGGCAATTGGATCATTTGATCATTAAGACAAAATACCTTTGAGTCCATAAAAATGATGCAAAACACACATGAATAAATTCAGTAAGCAAATACATTTTTGTGAAATCAACGAGTTACGTCACATGTTGGTTTCTCCTGAATGTGAAACTTAAGGAATATAATGATATAAAGATTTGTTTAAGTACTGTACTGTAACTACTGAGTCACTTCATATGAAGTATGCCAATCCCTAAAAAGCATACTTATGAAATGGTCCCATTAACACCTAGCTGGTCATTATCTGAGCATTTCCAGGTAAATTTTATAGCATTCCTTAGGCTTACTCATCTATACTCTGTTTTTAATTTCCGAGTAACTGTAAATGCACTGATCTGCTAGGTCTAATAAGTGATTTTATTTTGTAAGCCTCATTTAATTGGTTTGTTTACCATTGATGCAAGGCCCCGGAATGAGAGCCGGCTCAGCGTTGAACTGGAGGTGTTATTCATTATTTTTCCGCCTGTCAGATCCCATGAAGCTGGAGTCCGTTTGGCCACTGTGCGGCTGACGGGGACTGCAGGCCGCCAGCAGGACATGCCAAACATGTTCAAAACTTCCCCCGTCTGAGGATTATAATCAACAGGGCTTATCCCACACCTGCACCGTCTTCCCAATGGAAACCGTGCAGCCCAAAGATGGCATGGGGGGGTTAGCGTGTGATTAAGGCTTCTACCTAATGGAATAGATGTAATTAACCCGTTCTCTTTCATAAGGGCCCTGAGCAAGGCTACAATCATGGCATCAGCAGGATTACTGCCAGAACTGCTGCCGCTTTTTCAACCGATTCATACTTCTGGAAATGCAGGGCTCTATTCACCATTTGCACTACAAGTTCAGCCAGTGGGAGGTAGGTGACTGGGGCTTGTACAGTGCATGATTAGAGAAAGGAATCCACTGGGGATATGTGTGCATATATGGGATGTTTAGAATTTAGTGATTAAGTGTCATTGTTGACACACCACAGCACACAACAACGAAATGTGTTCTCTGCATTTAACCCATATGTGACATAGCAGGGAGCAGCTAATTCAGCGCCAGGGGAGCAGTGCGTGGGGGCAGTACCTTGCTCAGGGTACCTCAGTGGTGCCTTGCTGGTCAGGGATTCGAACCTGCAATCTTTCAATTACAAGTGCGCGTCCGTAACCATTAAGCCACCACTGCCCACTGCCCACTGGATGTTGAGGGCCGGTCCATACTTCTGTGCTGTACTGGACTCTGCACAGTGTATATCTCAAAGACTTAGAACATGACAGGTACCCCAGATGTTAAAGTGCTTCTCTTGTCAAATGGATGACTTCAGATTCCTCATGGGGAAATGGCATCCATGTCCGTGCTTGAATTTCAAACCTTTTCATATGGTGAAAGTGCGTCAACCTCAAACAGAACTATTCTGGAAAGCACTGACGTTGTACCAATTACATAATGCGACCAATGAAAAGTTGTTAAATGGTGAAGGCTCTGGCACAGTGCACAGAGGAAGTCTAACACCGCTTATGTTATGTGTCAGCTATGACCAGTTGTTTCGTGTCTTTGGTGAAGAGAATATATACAGTTTCATAATTAATATAATCAAAAAATGTCTGTCCTGCTTTGGCAGCTCTCTTATCTTCATACAACTACATCTTAAATTTTGGCTATCAATAAATGTTTTGGGTTTTTTCAGAAAATCATTAAAAATTGTTAAACTAAAAAATGTCTTTGACACCTATATGATTATGAAATTCTCAATATTTATAAATCAGATTATGAAAGCATCTTCAGTAGAATAGACCGCGTTACTGCAAACTGAGATGCGATAAGATAACGCATTAGAATATTTGTTTAGTAGTAGCACCAACTGCGTGTGTTGAATCCCATCCTGTGCATTGTTTCATCGTTCTGGGAAAAGCATGGAGGCATTTCTTTCTTGAAAGGACGCAGAAGGCCAAGGCAAGTGAAAGATGACGTCTTTTGGTGCAAATATTACATTTGTAATTATATTATAGCAAATTACCGTAATTGTGTTTACACAGGAAAGCTATTTAGCACCAACACGTTTACATGCAGGCCCTACATATTGATTTACCAAACACAGGCAGCAGTCCCTGTGTTGACAGGGTAAACGAACGCAGTTAAATTTAGTCATAACACAGCTCATAACACAGGTTTTATATCATGGAATATGAAACTGGCTGAGGAGTCCAAAAACACAATGCCTCTGTATGTATTTTTAAACATTCTATTAATATTCTTGTATCTGAAAAATAAAATCCCAGTGACTGTTCTTGCAATAGCCCTTTGGGGAAGCGTTAAATATATTCATTCCCAGAAAGCACATTATCTGTGATTTTGGCTGTGATCTTCCTATACAGCTAATATATATATCGTTTATTTTTTATTTTATATTATCTTTGTATTTAATTACTCTCTTATAATGCACAGCTGCTTGGAGTGACCAGGGTTACATTTCACAACATGTGTGCATGTGACAGATAAACCTCTTGAATCTCAAATATCATGTGAACAAAGGTAGAATTAGCCAGACAGAGACATCGGTGTTACGCCAATATTTGTCCTGTAAGGTGTTATGTTTGTCTGAGGAGAATGAATGGGGATGGGGCAGCTCAGAGACAGCCTCCTCAGGAATGCACAGCCCACCCCACACTCTTTTTAATAAAAGTAACAGCTCTCTCTGAAGGTATGCTGGGCACCCATCCAGATCACAGTGTCACTTGCGCTACATAGTTAGCTATCATCCCCATTGCAATAGTGTAGCATCCCCTACATACTAATCGGGGTGGACAGGACATTGTGCTGGCCCAGGACAGGCAGATCACAGGCGTCTCATTGTGCTGGGACTGTTGTCCGGGGGGGGGGGGGGGGGGGGGGGGGGGGGGGGGGGGGGGGGGGGGGGGGGGGGGGGGGGGGGGGGGGGGG
>JAODKC010000016.1:21905979-21919120 GCA_026777985.1 Mormyrops attenuatus | reverse complement strand
CTCAAAGTGGGTTCAACCAGAGGGCGAGCACCAGGGGCCGAGGGAGGGGGTGGCGGGGGGGGGGGGGGGGTAGTACAGAAAGGATGGCAGGCTGCCCAATGCCAAACCCACACTCTCATTGCATCTCCTCAATGGTTATTACACTGCTGAGTCTATATATGCTGTTAAACTACAGAGGTGATAGATCCCATCCAACCGTCAGAAATACGTGACTGATGAATTTGCAGCCAGGTTAGTGGCATACCCTGTCTCAGGCCCAGTGCATCCTGGGATAGGCTCCAGGCACTCTGGTGCCCTATACTGGATAAGTGGCATGGAAGTAAATGTACCAGAATAAAGTCATGCCTGTTGAACAGCATAAGATTTGCTCTGAGTAGGACAGCAGACAGTCATGCGACTTGGTGGCAAAGAAAAAGGAACTTTAACAAAAATAGTAGGGAGTAATGAAAGTAAAAATTAGTACCAGGGCAAATTTACAAAATGTAAATGGGTGCTGGTTTGTGGTGAGGGGTTGGGCATCAGGGACTGGGCACATTTTCTAAGCCGAGGAAAACACAGAGATTACTCAAGTCATCAGACGCGTCACTTGACATCCAAATCTTACAAACAGCCCCCCACAAACTGATTTAAAATAGCAAACTCCAGTGGTTTAACAGCACACAGGGCTCCGCTACGCTGGGCGAGGGGGTATCTGCTGCCACCATAGAGGCTTGTTTATAGTGTAAACAGAGCTCAATTTCCAGCAAAGAGGAATTAACGTTCTGTTATGTGACAAACACTGGCTGCACCTCAGGACATTTCTCAGGGACAAAGCGCGGGAGCAGCGAACCGCTGACACCTATTGATAAAGGTGGGAAAAATCGGCGCCCTGCTGAGAAAGGCTGTGCTATGAGAGAAGACATGATACCTCCACTTAACATTAATATGGCAGCGATCTCCTTTTTGGTTTTAAACCAAAGCTCTCTCATTCCCATTAGATACGGACAGTACTTAAATGCATAGGCTGAAACTATGTACAAAGAGACACTGTGTAGAAAGGGACCAGTCATGCTGGAAACTTCAGTTGAACCTTCAGATGACACCTTGTCCTCCAGAGGTGGAATCAATCCCAATCATGTAGCAAATTATTCCAGCCCTTAAGTTATTTGCCAGATTTCAGCTTTTGTGCTTAACAGGCAAGTGAAAGGCAGGTTACGCTTCATCTAGACACAATCAGTTAACATGAAAGGATGGGGACTCCTGCAGGCCAGGTTCATGACTGAAGCATCCCCTCTCCGGCGGTCTTGATCAGCACAGCGTGGCAGACATCTGGCCCGGCGGTGTTGGTTATGTCTTGCTTCATTTCAGATGTGGTCTTGACCTCCTCCCTAGCAGTTAGTGCTGTCTTATGCAAGCAGAATGAAAGACTTCATTTTTGTCTGTACCAATTTTTTGTCAAGTGATCAAACATGTTTGGTGGACTCCCTTGCCTAAGTGTTTGTCATGGACGGCCACCAGAGATTGCACTTGATGAGTAGGTACGTTAATAGATTTGCCAGTAGGTACCCATGCAATAATTTATTTATAAGATTTTTATCAAAATACACACTATAATAATTTCCGTAATATTTTACAATGACAACTTACCTGTGTGTGAATAAATAGAAAATTGTGTATCTACTTGGTCATTTGCACACAGGGGTGTCGTTAGAAATTTTGGGCCCCATGAAAGCACATCATACTGGGCCCTCAACCCTCAAGCCAGACCAAGTATATCATTTTCCAAATTTTTTAGGGTCCCTGTCACTCAGGGGGCCTTGGAATCATCCTAACTGCCCCCCCCCCCCCCTTTACGATGCCCCTGTCTGCACAAGATCTCTAACAATTTCTTCATAAAAACATGGAATCATTTTTCTGTTCACAGCCCTCATAGAGATGTGTAGAAGTTACAGGAAATATGTAGCTGCATGCTGGCCTTTTAACTAGAGATAGCAGGGCGGAGCTGTTAAGTAGGATGATACAAAATATAGTAATGAAGCGTAAGAGGATGTAATTACAGTGAGGAGCTTTTTAAAAGCCTATAGGAAATGATTTATGGCAAGACTATCTTTTTCCTGTAGTTTGCTTGTTCAGTTTAGGTACATTGGGAAAGACTGATTATGGAAAAAACAGTCTTAAATCATAAAAATGAATATACTTACAAATTTATAAATTTACTGGCCATTTTTGTCTAAATTCCAGCCGACAGTGATAAGTACAGTGATAAGGAAGAAAGAATCTTCAGCAGATATCACAGCTGCGAGTGCAAAGCTGGGATCAGGAGTCAGCAACCCTGCAGGAACATTTCCTTAATAACAAATGTCAGACTCATAATTCATAAACAAATTATTTTGTGGGGAGGCTAAAGACTGCAAAAACTGAAACTTCCGGCAGGTGGGAGAGTTGAGTGGAGGTGGATGCCCACAGAACATATAGTTTTGGAATTTCCATATTGATGAAAAGAAAGCTTAATGAAAGAGCAGGTTGTAACGTGCTGGATGATGGCGCATGTGACACTGGAATATTTAGGTTTTTCTTACTGTTGATATACGATACACTCCTTACACTTGTTAACTTGATTTGAAAAAACTTAATTCATTTGTGTGTTACCAATTGAAGCAATTTTTTTAAGTTGGTCCAACAGTTCACTTTTTTCAGTGCAAAGGTGTTCGATGGGGTTGAGGTCAGGGCTCTGTGCAGGCCAGTCAAGTTTCTCCACACCAAACTCATCCAACCATGTCTTCATGGACCTTGCTTTGTGCACTGGGGCACAGTCATGCTAAAACAGAAAAGGGCCTTCCCCAAACTGTTCCCACAAAGTTGTAAGCATAGAATTGCCCAGAACGTTTTGGTACGTTGAAGCATTAAGAGTTCCCTTCACTGGAACTAAGGGGCCTAGCCCAACCCCTGATAAACAACCCCATACCATTATCCCTCCTCCACCAAACTTTACAGTTGGCACAATGCAGTCAGGCAGGTAATGTTCTCCTGGCATCTGCTAAACCCAGACCTATCCATCAGACTGCCAGACAGAGAAACATGATTCGTCACTCCACAGAACAGGTTTCCACTGCTCCAGAGTTTAGTGGCGTCATGCTTTACACCACTGCATCCGACGCTTGCCATTGCGCTTGGTGATGTGAGGCTTGCATGCAGCTGCCCAGCCATGGAAGCCCATTACTTGAAGCTCTAGGCACACAGTTTTTGTACTGGGGTTAGTGCCAGAGGGAGTTTGGAACTCTACAGTTATGGAGTCAACACAGTGTTGGCGACTTTTATGCACTATGTGCCTCAGCACTCGGTGACCCCGCTCTGTTACTTTACGTGATCTGCCACTTGGAATTTCACAAACTGACTTATTGCAAAGGTAGCATCCTATGACAGTACCACGCTTCTTCACTGAGCACTTCAGAATGACCCATACTTTCACAGATGTTTGTAAACCTGACTGCATGACTGGGGGCTTGATGGTTTTTATACTTGTGATAATGGAACACCGGAATTCAATGAACGCCCAATACATTTGTCCATATAATGTCTGCGTGTGTGTGAATCTATGGAGCCCTTTAAGAAGACATGGGAGGAGAAAAAAAAATGACAAGTCCTTTGAAGAGATCTCGCAGTTCTTTTGTGTTAATAACTGCACCGTGTCCATTCAAAGTACAATGGGTAGAATTAATTGACTAATAAGTATAAAACTAAATGACACAGACATGTCTGGTAAAGTGTGGTTTAAGGATTTGACTATGGGGGACAATGAACATATTTATTAATAAGTGTATTGTGTCCATTCAAAGTACAAAGGGTACAATTAATGTACTGATAGCTATAAAATAAATGACACAAACATGTTCAGTTAAGTGTGATTTATACATTAGACTATGGGGGAAAATGCACACCATTTAACTTTCATATTAAGCATTTTTATATGAAGTACCTTATTAATAATTGGACTGTGTCTATTTACCACCAGTGACTATAAACGAGACTGCTATTGAACGTGTAGTGCACATGCAAAATGAAATATTAGTGTAATTAAAATTCACCTGTAAAGAAATTTGACAAACCAAGGGGTCTTGCTTGCTTTTGTTGAAAAGATACTGGAAAACTAAATATACAGCTAACTTTACCACAGTGTCATATGCGGATCGATACTGACATAACTGCACCGCGAACAGATACAGTGCAGTTATTAATAGTACCGCAGAAGTATTGGGAGATCTCGCAAAAGTATTTTTTAGTAGAAACTGTGTTATTAATTGTTAATTACTAGGGATGGCAATGGCAGCCCTTAGATCTGCCCCTATACCTCTCCCTTTTGGGGGGGGAATAGAGAATGAGAGGGAAGGAAAACAGCTTTGAAATGCAGATGGAGACCATGCACACACCAGTACTGTACAGTCCGGGCAGACACTGTCCCAGTCAACCACAAACATGCTGTTCACATGCCTTCAGCACTTCTTCATGGGGCATTAGCCTGAAGGAGTGTAATGCTGTAGGTTTGCCACAGGGACAGCCTGAATACGTCTGCCACACACAGGGACACCCTGAACACGTCTGCCACACACAGGGACACCCAGGACACCCTGAACACGTCTACCACACACGGAGAGACACACACAGAATTTAGAGATGCCAGCTTACATAAACCTTTTGTTTGTGGGCTGTAGGAGGAAACTGGAGTGCCTGGAAGGAATCCCACACAGGGAGAATATGCAAATTCTACACACACACTGACACATAGGAGGAATCAAACCCACATCCCTGAGAATATGAGACCATGGCTATCTGTTGAGCCACTGTGCCACTGTCGCTTGCACCATCCATCCATCCATTTACATTGTCCTATGCAGGGTCAGAGGGGTCCGGACCCTTTCCCACTTGTGCCATGTATAATGAAATTCTCTTCGTACAACTAGAATGCCATGCAGGGCCATAAACTTCATAAAATAAATTATAATAATGGTCCAATAGATAGATTACTGTGAAAACGTTTCCTTAATATTTTTCCACCACAGAAAACACTCAGTGAAGTCAAGTAACTGACATAGATCAATGTTACAATTTCAGACTAATGAGATAAATTCGGCCTGGTTTGCGGATGCTTTACAGCAGAAGCACGTGTCTGACTATCCGTGTTTCCTGTCATTCAGCCCAGTGTCCGCCCTCTGGCTGTGATTTTAATCATGACAAGCCACCCATAAAAATGTTTTGCAGTGGTGAACCCAAGGCTGGGTTTGTGCTCAATTAGTTTCACATTACTTTCTGCATGAAGAAAAACACACTGTAATAATCCTGTTGAAAGACGCCACCAAAGAAAATGTTTCTTTTTCAAAGACCCTCATCCAAAGCCACTTCAACCCTCCCACTTTTATCGAACGTACAAAAGCACTCACACACAGACACACACACACGTACATTTCACAATGGGATCGAGACATCAAAAGCCAAAAGAGCAAAACCATGAAATTACAGCTAAGGTGTCAATTACCCCCAGAAACCCAGCACTCTGCAAATCCAGGCAAGACCCAGCCAGTCCTGGAAGAGAGAACAAATAGATGAAGAGCTGAAATGAGCCAAGGTGGAGACGGGTAGGTGGGGCGGCAGAGGAAGCGCTGTTGACAATCTGACTGGGTGACGGTGTGAATGGGAATTCTCAGCTGCAGCTGTAATGTAGCCAGGGGGCTGGCGAGCTACCAGGCTCACCTCTCCCAAAAGTGCCAGAGTGAGCAGCCCACGGGGGCAGCCGCAGAGGGGGAGCCGTGGTTACGGGGACTGGGTCGTCGGGCTGGAGATCAGGCAAGCTGGGTAACAAGTCCCAGCCTGCTACACAGGGCTCACTGAACCAGAGCTTATATATCCATTTCTGTGCCGCATGACCAAGGAAGTTAAAGCAAAATAAACTAATACATTTTGGCATGTCTCAAACATATGAAACAATCCTCTTTGGAAAAAAAGATATTTAACATAATGGTCGGCTTTAAAAGCTGGATTGTGCAGTTATTAGGCCATAATTATGGTCAGAATGGTGTCTTTAAAGATAATAAGTAGTGTAGCATAAAGTAGTTTAGAGGGCTTGGTCGAAGATGGAAAGGAGTGGAGATGATGGTCCAAACCAGCCAGGATGACTTGCCTCCCCAGTCTCCTGCAATGGGGATGGGAAATTGTAGCTCAAAAAAAGAAAAAGCATTTCTTTTCCACTGATTTAAGATTAAACTTATTCAGGATCAACATCATTTCTAAACAATGCAGAGCTTTGATCATAACTTTACACTGACTCCCAGAATCCACAGCTAAAATCAATCCAATTCAGTTTACGTCTCATGGGGTAGTTGTTGAAGGGGAAAGGAGAAGAGGTAAGTGGCAGACACTCATTACAGCAGATTGCCGCACCCACTACACGACAAACCACGTCAGGGATGAGAACCTGAGCACAGCCATGTGGCAGGTGATACCTCAACACCACACTAGTCTGAATGGACCAGTGTGAGGTTTTTTCCAGTGGCTGGAGTGCCAATCCTGCCACCAGCCCTCAAATTTCCCTGTAAGTTGGAGGACCTCCTTATAGGGCTGGATGTAGATTAACATCATACCCAGGACAAAGTAATTGCAGGTTAAGGGCCTTGCTGAAGCGTCCAACAGAGTAGGATTACTCATGGCATTCACAGGATTAAGTGACCTTCCAATTGCTGGCACAGATCCATAGCCTCAGAACCACCACTCTGCCTTTGAGTCACTGAGTCATAGCTATTTGGTTCCCTTATTTTTAAACACTGACAAATGGCTCACAAGATAAAAATATTTGAGAATATCAGAATTTGCAATATTTAAGAATTTTAGAATTTGCAATATTTGATTTATTTTGATGAGTAATGACTTAAAATGAAGGTCTTTTGAGTTATTAAGCATACTTTCAATAGGTATCAGGCTTTTGTTTTTAGAGCCATTTGCTGAATAAGTTTTAGGTTTTGATTTTAGTTTTTTTGTTCACAAATGTTCACCTTCTGTTTTAAGAGCAATGTCATAAACACTGGCCTGGTCCAGCCGCTTGGTCATCAGCAATGAGGATTCTGCAAGCTGGATCACCCTCAGGGAAACGCGCCACATGACCATAGTGCCGTAACTGACACTCCCTTGCAATGCAGGTAATGTGCCTCATTCAGAACTCCATGAGCTCATTCAGCACAAAGTCAAACCAGGATTCTCCGAAGAAGCAGAGTGTCAAAGGAGTCCAATCCTCATCTCAAAATACGGAGCACCAGGAATCTAAAGACTTGGACCTTCGTCCTCTTACAAAGATATCGGGAGTACCGCACACCCATTTCCAGCATCCACATGACCCCCCATGCTCTCTCAATGAATCTGTGACCTGCAGTCCCTGACCATTTGCAAAGTCAAGGAACATGGACCCACTTTCATGACATCTCCCCCAGGGAGTCCCCTGTCTTGTGCCCTGTGACAGCCTGGCATCTTCCCCAGGGAGTCCCCTGTCTTGTGCCATGTGACAGCCTGGCATCTCCCCCAATGAGTCCCCTGCCTTGTGCCCTGTGACAGCCTGGCATCTCCCCCAATGAATCCCCTGCCTTGTGCCCTGTGACAACCTGGCATCTCTCCAATGAGTCCCCTGCCTTGTGCCCTGTGACAAGCTGGCATCTCCCCCAGGGAGTCCCCTGTCTTGTGCCCTGTGACAGCCTGGCATCTCCCCCAGGGAGTCCCCTGCCTTGTGCCCTGTGACAGCCTGGCATCTCCCCGAGGGAGTCCCCTGCCTTGTGCCCTGTGACAGCCTGGCATCTCCCCCAGGGAGTGCCCTGCCTTGTGCCCTGTGACAGCCTGACAGAGTGTTGTAAAGGAGCAAAGCAGCAGCTTCATTTCCCAACACGAGTCACCAGCCCGACCTCCCTAGATGGGACGCCCACACTGTGCCCACGCCTGCCCAAGTGGTGGGGAATGTAGCACAAACAAGCCCTAGCAGACAAACCTTCACATTAGGGCTCAGAACATTGTTTCAATGACGTATCACCGTTACTCATGAACTTAATAAATAATAATAAATAAATAAATTAATAAATACCTACTAAATAAACAATGTCAATCATCGTGAATTGTTACAATCATTAACAGCCTCTTTCTTTTTCCAGCTCTTTGCTTTTTCTGTATGACAGTGATTAATAAACTGGCAAAATGTTACCTCATATTTATTCCCCAGTAAAACCAAAGGCCATTTGTGACCAAAATATATAGTTCCCTCAGTCTGTATCAGGGCTCTCAACTCTCAAGCATTGACCGTGAGACGCACACATTTCAGCCAGAACACGCTCCCACACCACACCTTGTGTTTCTCACACTGAGAAGTAAGGGATAACCTGTGGATGATGCACAGGTATATGGAGTGGAATTTTCCGCCGAGTTTATAACTGTCCTGAGTTAATAGCCACATATCAGCCAATCAGAAAATAGTATTTGTTGTTTCCGGGTAAATTCCAATATAAGTTACATGTGATCCCGCTGCAAGCGTGTTGTTACATGGATGCGTCCACAGATGGAGTGCAGACAAGGTGGAAGTGGAAGAGTAAGATCTCAAGCCTCGCCCACTGACTGAGAGACATACGTTTTGCCCCTAATGTAATCTCACTCCAAATTTTTCATGAAACTTGAGAGCCTTGGACAGTATAATCTGTAAAACACAGCCCATATATTCGGGAAAACTATACTCAAAACTCAAAATTTTATATTTACGAATTTGGAGAGTACATGAGAATCTTAAATGAGAAAACTTCATTAGAACACATTCATATTACACTATAAAGTATGATATAATACTAATGACTCTTGTAAAAAGAAAGAAACACTTAGAGTATTTTATTAGATTATATTTAGCATGACCCAGTCTGACCTTACTGTCATACTAGCATCATTATTCATTCAATGCAAATGCAGACTTTTCCCAGGTTGATATACATTTTAAACCTACTAGTTGTAACTAGTAACAGGGTAACAGGGTAACTGCCGAACTATGAACAGCAGTGAATCTCTGGGGACAGGCAGATTAGAATGAGGCATTATGGGTAATGGAGTCCATTATCCCTAGTTTATGACGTTTACACATAAGCCAAAACAAAATGATTTGCCTTGGGGCAATTATTTTCCATATCAAGACAAATAGCCTGCAGAATCGAAGTTCTTAATTAACCTGGTATTGATGACTTTTTCCTCATTGATTCTCACTGTTATTTGTTACAAAAGCAGGTATCTTTTTAAATCTTACGTATCTCTATAGTGCACAGGTGTCAGACTCCAGTCCTGGGGGGCCAGTGCCCTGCACATTTTTGGGTTTCTCGTCGTTTAACACACCTGATTCAACTTCTTGTGCTAATTACCACATAGCTGTTGAGCTGAATCATTTGCAGTGGAACAGGGAAAGAACTAAGCTACACAGGGTTCCGGCCCTCCAGGATTGCAGTTTGACACCCCTGCTATAGTGGATCTAAAAGTGCATCAATTATAAACTATATTTTATACTCCACTAAAGAAACATAGGACCAGCTAAATACCACTGGGTCAAGTGAAGTCACACAAGAGGCTCACTGGTGGAAGAATGACCATACCTAACTCAGAGTTACTCAGAGCACTGCATTATGCTGGTTCTTCAGAGCTTCATGATGCTTTAGCAGTCATAAGCTATATTTGGACCAGTTATCAGCTATATTTGTCTCATGATTTAGTAAAAGCAACTCTTTTTACATAATCGTGCCTCTTTGATGAGTTCTCAGCGGCAAGGTGGGGGTCACATTTGTTGTTATGTTTTTTTGCCATGTCTGCAGTGAGGGGGAAGTGATGCAATGTCTCAGCTAATCCTCAAACACGACATCAAACAGCAGTAAAGGTGGAGGACGGCAGCTCTAACGAGTCTGTCAGACTGCTGCTGACAGACAGCCGCTTGGGGAAGAGCCCGGGCCTGTGAAGTCTGCAGGGCTCCTGTCTGTCAGAGGGTGGGGCGGCTCTGGCCGCATTAGTAAAGTGATTGGCCTTAAAGACATCTTCCATGCACATAGTAGTACTTCAAGCCCACATGGAAATGGGCTTAATCAATCACCACAACAAACTCCGGTACCACTTTCTGGCTTTGATTGGAAACCATTTGACGAATATTATATGGCATAAATTTTTATTGAGTTGTTATTAAGTTCCCGTATAAGAACACCGTGGGAAGTGATTCACACTCAATAGTGAAAAAGAGTCACCTCACATTTTCACCACCCTGCATATCAGCAACCCAAATAGCACATCTAGGGCCATTCATGTATATTATTTTTTCTGAATATTTTTCAAAACTTAAAATTAGCATCCTGGCTTAATGGTCAAAATGTAAGGATCCTCTTTGGACCTCTTCAGGAACAATTAAATTTAATCTCCCCATAATGGCTATGCACTGGAGATTTCTAATGATTATACAGAAAATGATTTGGATCATTCCAATACTTTGTAGGCGTTTTGGTGTGCTTTATTTATCCATGAAATGCAGACTTTTTATATATATAACATGACAACATGTTATACATGAATATTTTCTAATATATACAAGTAGGCTATGCTTTTCGTTTGAAAGTATTACATGACAGAAAACATGATAGGCATTTTAATATCCATTTTCAGTGAAAAGAGGTCAATTTTGAAAAGAAATACTGACATGAGTTAGGTTTTCTAGCTTATTTATTCAGCTGTGTGCTGTAACTACACGGGTCATCTTCCCATACCCAAGACTTTGATGATCAGATTCTAGGATAAAAACAAAAGGACACCATTGTTTACTATATGTTTTCGCAATATTTCTCCAACTGTTCTAAACTGAATTTTCTAATACCTGTACTTTTACTATAGATTACAACATAAATATTAATCTGATACTGTATATATACAACCTCAGTTTTTCTAAAGATGAGTTTATGATCAAAACAAATATATAAAAAATAATTTATTTACCATGGCATAAATTTATGAAATTGAAACAAATGTGTGATGCCACAATCAGTAAAAGTGTGTACCTTACTCCTAGTCCCTGAGGGTTAATCTAATAAGATATCATTTTTCAACATGCAAGTTTAATCTTTTATTTTATTTTAAGTCAGTGGATCTGGGAACTAGAGTTTTACGCCTTACCGTTCAGTGACTCTTTCACCCAATGCCATCTAATGTTAACAGAAATCACCCCTTTATGTTTCATTTATGGCAAGAATTTTATTACTTATTTAGATTTTAACATTTAAATTTCATTTAACAAGAACAATGGGATCATAAAGTAGATTGTCTGTAGGCATTTATACCTCAAATATTGGAAATTGCATTTTACAGACAACCTGGGATACAATCCTCTGGATTTTTATGCATCATAACCTGTAACTCTTAGGGGTACAGCCACATAGTGTTCAAGTATAAACTCTTAAAGTGAACTTTCATAGCATGGGCTTTACTCACAGAACAGAACTGAACAAATGTGACAATATGGCCATTGTTCCAAGAAACATGATGTGATATCGAGCGCCATAATATCTGCATGTCTTTTGCAGTTATGATTATTAGGATGATTTCCATCCATAGTAACTTGTTTTTAACGGCACAGTGTGCCTAAGGCAGACAGGTGTCTCTGGTTTCAATCTAGAGACTTGGGAGGGAGATACTGTCAGAATCTTAATTACAAGTTAATAGCTTCTTATTATGAACCAAAGCAATCTGCATACCGTTCACAAGACTGAAGTAATGTTCTACCACCCACCATGGTCTCCAACAGGACTACAGAGAGCATCTGGCAGGAGAGAACAAGCCAAGCAATCGGAGGCAAAGGGGCTGGCAGTTAATTACATAGTGCGGATGAGCCGACTCTACCTTTGTAAATGACAGCTATTGACAATCCACGTCTAGCCGGAAGGAAGCCAGGGGCGAAGGAATTGGTGAGATCCAATATAAACATTGCTATTATACGCATGAAGTTTGTGTGGCTTTTGTTCTGACAACAGTAACTATGTTCAACAAATTAGTCTAAATAAAGCTAGGTGTTTACTTATTCTCTAGTTCTTCTGACAGTAGAAGACTGATAGAGGGAGCCTACTGTATACTGTATGTGATCTTATTACAACAACTACAGGCAAAATAGTAATAATAATCATAAAACTTATGGCTTACAAAGAGAAAAGGATGTGGCCGACAGAAATGCTCAAACGATGCAGCTAAACAAAGAGCTAAACATGATCTTTTTATTAAGCATTAATGTTTCAAGTTATTTTTTGAAGTTCTGAGGAACAGTGAGATTGTGGTACCACAGTGGTAGGGGAGGGGACAGGTGCATAGAGCGACAACAGGACAAAGTGCAATAAAAGGCAAGACAAGTACAAGACAAAAGACAAGTGCATGATAGGAAGTGATGAATAAGAGGATTGTAGACTTACACAAATCAGGAATGTCTCTTGGAATCATTTTACAACAACTTCAGATCCCAAGATCTACAGATCAGACAATTGTTCATAGTGATATGGAGCTCTAGTCACTTTGCCATGGTCTGGAAGAAGAACCAAACTATTACCCTCAGCTGAGAGGAGAATAATCTGGATGGTTTGATGCAACCCCAGAACCATTATGGTACAGGTCTGCCATTTTGCATTTCTGTACTTCCAGTTACTGTCTCTTTAAGTATGTCTGCAGCATTCAGATGTAAACACACTAAGAATTTTGTTGTCACTGCATATACAATAAAGAACTTGATTTCAATTGTTAGAGTAATAGAAGTCATCAGACCTGCAATAGAGAACTGTAGAGAATCAACAGAGAATCAAAATGCACTTGCAAAACAAAATGGCAGTCACTCCTCACACGCGGTACAAGCTCACACTCTCAAAACACATGCACACAAACCAACGTGATGGTATCCGATGGCGCGATCAAAGACATAAACCAAAAACCGAGCAGAAAGATTGAGAACATAAGAACATAAGAAATTTACAAACGAGAGGAGGCCATTCGGCCCATCAAGATCGTTTGGGGAGAACCTAACTAACAGCTCAGAGCTGTTAAAATCTTATCTAGCTCAGATTTAAAGGAACCCAGGGTTTTAGCTTGCGCTACACTAGCAGGA
>JAODKC010000016.1:21832936-21852296 GCA_026777985.1 Mormyrops attenuatus | reverse complement strand
CCCCCCCCCCCCCCCCCCCCCCCCCCCCCCCCCCCCCCCCCCCCACCAGAGTACCCGGAGGAAACCCTGCAATGGTATGGGGAGAACACACAAACTCCACACACATGTAACCCAGGTGGAGGCTTGAATCCTGGTCCCAGAGGTGTGAGGTAACAGTGCTAACCACTGCACTACCATGCCACCCCTATTATGTGCCATATTATGTAAAATGGTGTGGTTAAGCGATGGGGCTAACCTTCATTTTAGTGGCGATTATTTTGAAATACGGGAATCATAATAAAATAATTTAAGTCAATGTGATGACAAGGACAGACTAGCCTTCGAGAAGCTAAGTACCGTCTGTCTGATACTGTCCCAGACCCTGTTGGTTCAGGCCCTCATACTGCAGTACCGTCTGTCTGATACTGTCCCAGAGCCTGCTGGTCATTCGTGGTGAAGGAATTTCCCCTGCCATGATTTTGGGTCGCTCAATACTGTAGTATGTGGTATTGTCTCAGTTTTTTTGTGTTGTTTTTACAAATTACTTCATTTATCCTGATTTTAGTGCTGTATAAATAAGCTTCATTGTCAGGCTATTATATGGTATGTTGTTGCATTTTAAATATGAGCATTCTAGGGCATATCCGTGATTCCCCCTGTTTTTCATAAACTTAAAAAAATCCTAAAACATTGTTATTAAAAAAAAAAATTTAAATAGCCTGAAAATGATTCAGTTATACAAAAGATTAAATTTTCTATCATTCTTCATTTATTTTCCGATTATAATGCCATTTAAAGAAATATGTATATAGCATTGGAAAAAATTAAGAGATCACAGCACAATTTTTTGTTTCATTCATTTCTCAATTTAAGGGTGTGCGTCTGTGATAATATGTGATAATATATGTATAATTTTGCAAACTGCAGCCTGGTTCTCCTCTGTTTCTCATTAATGAAGGGCTTCTTCCTTGCTTTATGGGACTTCAGTCCTGCTTCTAGGAGCCTGATACGCACTGTCCTAGCAGTGCACTTCACACCTGCACTTAATGTTTCCTATTCCTTTTGAAGGTCACTTGATGTCATCCTCTGATTCATGAGTAACTGTCAGATAAATTAACAGTCACCTTTGCCATTGCGAAGTCGCTTCTGTGCCTTACCTGGCTGGTTTCTAGTCATTCCCAGTATCTCCTGCTTTACTTCTTCTTGTCTACTGCTGTTTTAGAAATGGTGAACCTAGAAACAACCTGCTGGTCAGCGAAGCCTTCTGCCAACATAATCACGATTAAACCAGGATTTAAAAATGCAGATTTATTTAAAAATATAGTGGTCTCTTCATTTTTTACATGGCTGTATATAATTTTTCAACATAGACCCCATTGGAAATGTGCACTTCTAGTTTGTTTACATGAATAACAAAGCAATCATCGCTCAAAGCATGTTGACATTGGTATTGGTCCTTCCCTAACGGTCCAATGATCAATATCTGGCAATGATCAAGATGGCAGCTTGCTAAGTTAAACTTTTCATAGCTCTGTGAATAGAGGACGTTTTTATCAATTAAATAGCTGTTTGTGTTTTGCTTAACTGCTCAGTTTCATCAAGTATCTTGCTGTAAAATTAAGCACTTTTATCTCATGATGCATAATGAAAAGCATAAGGATAATACATGATTATGCTCTCCCTGTTAGTGACAGTTCATACAGGGGTAATGGGCAGGATTTCTGTCTAGTTCTACTGCCTGCAAGATCAAGCAAACCAGTATGCAAAAACAGGAGAGCAGAACTCTCTGTTGACACAGGTAACCTAGTGGCTGCTCTATCATCCCTAATAAACATTCTGAGCATTGGAAAAGATAGTGAATGCTATTGCCATCCACATCGAGAGTTTAAAGAAGGTCATGGATTTTGCCTGTACTGAAATCAAAGATATGAAAAGCAGTCTGAAACAACTCACCTCTAAGGTGCAGCCTGGTGAAACAGGCATAGACCAGTGCGAAGCTTGCATCCTGGATATAGAAAGAAGTTTCAGGTGCCAGAATCTGTGGCTATTGGGATTGCTGGAAAATGACAAATAACAATAATAATGACAAATGACAAATAAAATAATAATAAATGAAAATATAACGTATATTCTCCGAAGTGTTGAGGGGACGTATCCAGAAGGCAGAGACAAATTCCCTCATGTTATTGATTCTCTGCATTGGCTTAGAAAGAAATAAAAAAAACTGAAGGCCCTGACACCCATAAAAGACAAGCAAAGGCCAGGCACCACTAGGAGATCAGTTCCTGCAGACCTGAGGGAATGGGCAGGTGTGTAAGAGAGGAGAATCTCTCCAATGTACTGTGCATTTATCCTGATTTTATTGCTATATAAATAAGCTTTACAGGGTCGTCAGAAGAGTTTTCACTGCAACAGGTAGTCTGTGAAGTTTATAGAAGAGCAAAATGATAAGTGTATTAGTGAGAACTCTAGCAGAAGAATTTTGTCTGTATTGGAATTTAGAGTATGTTTTAGCAGAAGACAGTAAATAAAGAATTACACTAATCGAAATGGGAGGAGAGTAGTGCATGCATGAGAGTTTCAGTATCTCTGCTGCCTTGCATGGCAATATTGCGAAGATGAAAAAAGGCAGACTTGGTGAGTGAGTTAATGTGAGTATAAAAGGTGAGATCCGAATCATATAAAGCAATAAGATTATAGACAGATTTAGAGGACTTAAGCAGAATATCGTCAATATAAAAAGAAATATCGCAATACATGACAGACCAGTCATTGGGATGGATTATCAATACATTAATTTTGTCAGCATGAAGTTAAATGTTTTCCATAACAAAGGCAGTGTGTGATTTGTGTTTATTAATGACTATATACTGCTGTCTGTCAGAGAGGTATGAGATAAACCAGGAGAGTACAGTATGAGTAATGCTAATAGATGAAAGACATCCATAAGTGAAGTGTGAGAAAAGGTGTCAAAAGCAGAGCTTATGCCAAAAGAAAATGAATAGTGACAGGTCCAGTGTCTGCTGCCAAGAGAAGGTCATTAAGAGCCCTAAGGAGTGGTGATGGACAAAATGACACCTCAGGAACCCTTTGCTGTATTTTTTTACATCACCAGATGGAGCACTTTGTTTGCTTTGGAGCTTGCTTTGTGCCTATTTTTTGTTAAAGAGTACCATCTACTGGACTTGCAAAATACACCACATGGTTCATGAAACATCATATTGTTCATCACTCCTAAGGAATGTACTGTGAAGTGAACAGAAACCAGATTGGGAATGTTTATAAACGTTGTGTGAGACTTAATCAGACTGCAGAAAAAGTCTGGAGTGAGCCAAGGAGAGGAATGACAGAAGGGGACAGACCTCTGCTTAATGGGAGTATGGACATTGAGAGCATTGGAAACGGCTTGGGTATAGGTAGAGAGAATCTCAGAAGGACAGGATAGATTAGTAACATAAAGAGTGAAGCTTGCAGAAAAGGCATGAGCATCAACAAAATTTAGAGGAGGATAGGATATGGTACAGAACCAAAAGTGGGAATAAACACACAGCTCTAATAATGACCAACAGGGTAACAGCACAGGCAGACACATACAGTTCTGAGGAAATGAAACATTAGGTTGGGAACCATTAGGAGCATATGGGAAGGACAGCAACAATTGCTGACATGACAGGATCATGAAAGGACTGGCAGAGACAAATCCTGATAATCCACAGTCATAACCACTTTTTTAAGGCCAATACATCAAAATGTATTAGGAAAAACTTGTTTCTGCTTATTGCAGTGCCCCGCAGTGGTCAAATGAAACGAAATTTAGTGCACATCTTCAGGAGGTGGCCATGAGTTGAATTTCCAAGATTGGTCTCAAAACAGCAAAGCATTGCTGGGATATGGTCACACATCCTGATTGGTGCTTTTGCCACCAGTTTTGCTTGGCAATGATGTACAAACCAAATTTTATATCATTTGTTAACGTAATTAAACAATGCGTACCCACTGTCCAAGTCTCTACTAATGTAATGGCAGTTAAAACGTTACAACGCTGCAGTTCTTTGTATATTATTATTGAAATCCTACTTTGTGTGTGCTTGTCTATGTAAGCATGTTTTTTTTCTTTTGTTCTCTCCTGGCTTAAATTCTTTGGTACATTTTCTATACACTCTTCCTGTTTTAGTATGTATAAATCTCATAGTTCTCGTCTAACATTCACCAAAAAAGCACCTTGATTACCCCCAACACTTATGGCAGATTGTTCTGTGGCCCGATGAGTCAAAAGTGGAGCTATTTGGAAGACATGGGTCCTGCTACATCTGGCGTAAAGCTAACACAGCTTCCACACAAAGAACATCATGGCCACAGTCAGACATGGTGGAGGCAGTGTGATGCTGTGGGGAGGCTTTGCTGCTGCACGGCCTGGGCGACTTGCTGTGATTGAGGGACTCATGAATTCAGCTGTCTGCCAGAAAGTACTGAAGGAGAAGGTCCATCATCAGTCTGTGATCTGAAGCTCAAATGCAACTGGGTTATGCAGCAGGACAATGATCTGAAGCACAAGAGCAAGTCCACCTCTGAAGCCTGTAAAAAACAAAATTAAGGTTTTGGAGAGGCCTAGTCAAAGTAGAAACTTAAAACCCATTGTGATGTTGTGGCAGGACATTAAATGGGCAGTTTATATCTGAAAGCCCTCCAATGTGGCTGAATTAAACAATTCTATACGGAAGCATGGGAGAAAATTTCTCTGCAGTGATGCCAAAGGCTGATCTTCTCTTACTGCAAGCATTTGATTACAGGTGGCACAACCAAGTATTAAATGGGGGGTATTACTTTGTCACATGGGTGATATGGGTGTTGGTGAATTACTTCCTTCAATTAATCAAATTATCATTTAAAAAATGCATGTTGTTTTCTCTGGTTATCCTTTTTATTGTATTAAATATGTTTAGAGATCAGACACAGGTGTGATGGATAAGCAAAAATAGAGGAAATTGGAGCAAATACTTTGTCATGACACTGTATGGAGCTGTATGACTAATGCTTTTCTCTCTACCTTTCAGCCAAACAACGTAAATATGTATATTTCTCAGGGACTTTTGGTCTCCCTCTCCTGAATTCTGTTGGCCTGGCTGTAGCATTAAAACTCAAAGCAGGTAAATACACTAGAACTTTGAGATGTTTCCCCTGCATGTTGTTTGATTAAGTAAACTTCCTTTAAATTAAAAGTAACTTTTACAAACCCTTTAGGAAATACTATTTGGATTCCTGTGGCTTAATATCTATCACTTACTGTTCATTTACTGACCTCAGTTCTCAGTGACTTTTGTCATCATGTCATTTCAGACACAGGAAAAGAGCCACTGGATCTACGGCTGATTGTCCTGATTTCTTGGTCTGTCATCTTCTTTAGCTGGCTTGTTATACAGATTTTTGCATGCTGTAAGTATGATAACTTACCATAAATGTTGAATATGTCCAGTGTCTCCACATGTTCAGCACTTAACCTGAATGAATATTATATTATTTGTAACCACATTTGTAAACTCCATACTGATGTCTTACTATTTCTGCCTAATTGAATCTTTGTAAATTGCAGGTTTGGCCAGAACAGAAAAGTGAGTAGACATTTTTCTACACTGTTTATGTACAAGTTATTTTTCTGATAAATTACCAGAAATATAGAAAAAAATCCATCCATCCATCAAAGTGAACCTCTCACCTGTCACAGGAAGCACAGGGGACACCCTGGGCATGATGCCAGTCCATCACAGAGCACACAAACATTCACATACGATGGGACATTTAGAGATGCCAGTTGGCCTAACCTCATGTTTTGGGACTGGGAGGAAACCTGGGGAAACATGGGGAGAGCATGTAAACTACACAGAGCCCAGGCCGGGATGTGTGAGGTGCCAGTGTTACCCACTGAGTCACCATGTAAACTACACAGAGCCCAGGCCGGGAGGTGTGAGGTGCCAGTGTTACCCACTGAGTCACCATGCAAAATACACAGAGCCCAGGCCGGGAGGTGTGAGGTGCCAGTGTTACCCACTGAGTCACCGTGCAAGCATGTTAGAAATGAGTGTCACCATGTGTTAAATATTAAAATGTTCAACTCCATAATTCAGCTCTAGAATTACCTAAATTTAAGGTGGTAATGGGAATTGTTAAGAGACTCATAAAATTTAGGTATTTTATATAAAATGTAATACTCTGACAAAATTCTGTAACCCTGTGTTTTACCTTAGAATAAAAGAACAGTTGGACTTGGCCTTGGGTTTGATTGAGAGACACCAAGATCCTGAGCCAGACCAGGTAGGTGCCTAAGATACATCTGCCCCTCTGGCTGCTGTCCTGGGACCTGTTTCTCTACATCAGTCTGACCATCTTCCCTCAGATTATTATACATAATTGTGTCTGTAGCAGATCTGTGTTCCTTGTGCTCTTCCTCCTTCCCTGTAAGTATGGAATCTGTTGAGGTAGAGGAAGAGCCCTTATTATGACTCCAGCACACAGGAACATGTCAGTACATTCTCCATGTTCATGGGCCCCTGTTGTTAAACATGGTAGGGAGGATGGTCATATAATACTGAATCTCAGAAAAAGGTTGACTAAACAAAAGAAATGTTTATTGATGATGACCAGCTTGGATAATCAGCATATAGACTCTGGTAAGTGTGTCATCCATAACCCCGAATCCAAAGCCAAAACTGAACAACCTCTCTCACATCCAGGCCAGCTACTCCACCCCACTCAACGCCCCAGTCACGGCAATGTACAGCCTAATACACATGCCTTCCCAAGTGGCAGGGAGCAAGAGGAATGGTGGGAGGGTGGGGAAGGGAAACCAGAGGCCCTGGAGTTGGGTGGTGGCGTCTCCCCTATAAGGGGCCCCCGTCTCCACCCCTGCAGCTGCTCCCTATACACTACCTCATGCATCTGCTCAAGCATTCTTCAGTGAACCACCTCCAGCTGACCAGCGTGGGACACCGCTTATTTTTCCTCTAGGGGCACTATATCCAAACCAGCTCCCCTGTCAGGAAATGCCTTCCCTGAGCCCAGAGATTGTAGTTGTGCACTTGCCTGCACTGTGCTGTCTGTCCCAGATGAACACGCGTGCTGCCTTGAGGCGGTCCTGCAGTTTCCTTATGAAATTCAGCCCCAGAGGTTCAGCCAGGGAGTCAGGGTGCCAGCTGAAGGCCAACTCAGCTGGGTTGTGGAGCTCTCTTCCCATCATGAGGAGAGTAGGGTGCAGGATGTAGAGTACATTACATGTAAAGCCATGAGCACTAGGGGCAGCGGTGTGTCCCAGTCATGCTGATGCTCTGCCACAAGGACTGCAGCTGCTGTGCCAGGGTGCAGTGAAACCTCTCCACCAGGCCGTCACTCTGAGGCCGCAGGGGGGTGGCGCAGGTCTTGTGTATGCGCAGCCGGCTGCACATGGAGAGGAACACAGCAGACTCAGAATTCCTGGTCACTGTACAGGGGCTCTGGCTTCCTGAACCAGTTAAACACACCCTCCAGCAGGGAATCTCTGACCGTCTCCCCTTTCTGGTCAGATATGACGTAAATATTTGGTCACCGGGTAGAGTAATCCATCCCTGTGAGCACACACCTGTTACCCCTGACAGAACGGGGAAGACGATCTAAAACATCCACCACCACTCTTTCCATTGTGACCCCACTGGGAGCTGGGATAGTGACCTGCCCATAGGGCCCTTCTGTGCTGTGCAGAGGTCATAGCGGGGGCTGAAATCCTCGGCGTTCCTCTGCTGGCGATGGATTATAATTTGGTCATTTAATCAGTCAGTCAGCCTCATAGTACGCTATATCCCATCAGTTTAACAAAGTAGTTGATCTGAACAGCTACCAAAATCTGTCTGAAGGCTTTTGGAGTTCTTTGGATAGTATGATGTCTTCTGTCTCGTTTGAATGACCACAAGACAACAATTGATTTAATAAAAAGACATTTATTTGCACAAAACAACACTAAAGTACATCTAACAGTAGACAAACCTCATGAGGGCGTGATGCAGGAAGGAGAAGGGCGGGCATGATATACGAATGTGTAAAGTATGTAATGTAGGTATAAGAGTGTGTGGCTGAGTACGTATTATGCAGTATTAACTATTCATTGCACCTGCCAATCAGAATTGCTTGGTTTTTGGTGTCCGTTATATTTTATTATCTTGCAGTTATTGCGTTTCATGCAGAGAACACAATATCACGGGTAACTAAGTACACAGTACATATTAATTAAATTTGTAGTAATGTATGTTATAAATATTAGTGGTGATCAATGAAGCCTACTTAGACGCTGAAGTTGTCGTATGAGAACTTGTTCTCGATGACACTGCTGAATGCAGAGGTGCACTGATGCAGGACTACAATGCACTGTTGACTAAAGATGAAAAGCAAATGCAGTTTTCTCTCCAAGTAGTCAAAGAGCATGGATACCACTTTTCTGACTCAAATAAGTCAACAGTTTTGCAGGGTCTAGCTCCAAGCAGTAGCAGCCACCAGTAACGTTAGCCGAGAACTGTTAAGTTACCGTACTGATAGTAGACTTTCACATTCAGTCAGTCAGTCAGTCGTACTGTTCCGCAGTGTAGTGTGTACTTAAAGGGTTTTGTTGTATGTATCTGTTGTATTTATCTATATTTTGTGTCAGGATATATCATTATATTGATGATTATCAGCAATGGAGAGCAATAATCTATTACATGAGAAACTTTACTTGCATTGAACATACCCTGAATAATAAATACTTTTTAATTAATTTTTCCCCCCACATTGTTAATTCTGGTGGTATATCAAAATTATAAGGTAGGAGGTTGACTTTTCGAAAATAAAAAATTTTGAACCACCCTAATGTCACATGCAATGTTTTATGTTTGTGTAATGGCGGGTGTGGCAGACACAGGATATATATAGAAGAGAGAGGGAAAATAAAATAAAAACAGAATAACAGAAAAGAGAGTGAAATGAGAGAATGCTTTTAATTGCACAGCAAAATGTACAGCAACCGAGCCTAAAATCAACGTGCCCAAAAGCGCAATCTTACTTTAAGGCTTGTAGAGAACTAAGGAGGGGGTCCACTGTTCATCTGGGAGTTGTCGTAAAGTCTGTTTCGATAGGCATTTCTTGACAAACTTGGCTTGTTGCATCCTGGAGCTCATCCAGCGGAGACGTCCTTTGCAGTGTCCCGGGAAGGAATTGAGTAAACCCAATAAAGCAAACCAGGTCTGACTGCTGTTTTTCTTCCCAAACTGCTTTGGCAAAACAAAGTAGGTCAATTAATTAGCACTGTGAAATTGAGCAGGTCATTCCCTAATGAAGTCCTTTGTAACATGGGTCTGGCCTGAGTAAGAGACTTGGCGGTTCCATGGCCATGCAGAGTAAGGAACAATGGTCTGGAGGGCCGAGGCCAGTCAAGGAGCGTAACAAGAAGAGCAAAAGAGCAAAGACCAATAAAAGATCACAAAGAGAGCAGGGTGTCCTGGTCTTTTATAGCCCCAGGCCTTGTTGACCCCAAAGTGGCCAGAGCCTGCAGCTCCATGCAGAGTCTGGAGCATGACCACTCATAGCACCCTATGGACACCGCCTACCAGCTCTCCTCACCGGAGAATGCACCATCCCCAGCTGCTTCTTATAGCTGACACAATAGTGCGATTCTGCCTTGTTTAACACATGGTTGTAGTATTCTTTCTCCATCCTGCCCCACTGGGAGAGTACCTCCAAAGCACCATGCTCTACCCCACTGGCATCAGTGTCTAGGATAAAAGGACAGGGATAGGTCAGTGGGGGCAGTACCAGGGCCTCACTCAGGGCCTTTTACAGACTACAGAAGGCCTCCTGGGACTGTGATGACCAGAATAGGAAGCCAGACCCAAGCCAGCCCCCAGAGGCATTTCTTGACAAGGTGGTCAGGCTGGCCACACCCCCAGCAGAGTCCGGAACCCCGACTTGGGGGGCGTCTCCCCTGGAACCACGCAGCCCATAACAGCTCAGCCACTTTGGTTCCCCATGCAGGCCTCCCCAGCTCTGAGCTGTCACCACACACAGCCCATGGTGTGTGCAGGTGTGTCCTCTCTGGGAGGTCTCCGGCCGACTCTCCCCACACGATCTCTGTCTCCACTGCCAACCCCAAGGCCGCCTAAGGCTGCATAAGGGAGAGACCCCAGATGAGCTGGTCCTTGGCAGCTCACTCTGTACAGCGGGGGGCATGTGCGCATAGACTTGCCATCTCTAGATCCTCAGCGTCTTTAGCTGATCTCCAAAGAGGCTTGCCTCGGTGTCTGCAGTGACGCCCCCAGGTCACTTTTCAGGAGGTTTGGTTAATTACATTGTCCAAACTGGTTCTCCAGTGGCTGCAGGGCCTGAACATGAACAGCTGAAAATAGTCTGCTTAGTTACATTCCAGGGGAGGCATGTCAGGCTACAGCACAGACTACAATATACTCTGCCCCCCCCCTTGGCAGTTTGGCCTATCCATTTTGGAGCAATTACTGCAGCACTGACTGTTGTGGTATGTTGCATCAGGACGATTCCTGCTGACTGTGCATACAAGCTCATGTCACCTTCGCTTCTGATGCCAGCTGGTGTGTCCTGGCTTGGTCCTGCCTTCATACCCTCATTTGTAGGCTTATTCACAGGCTGTGGTGCTGATAGGTCCACTTTGGGATGCTCTCAGTTCAACTTAGCTCTACAGTTGCTGCCAGTTGGGCAGATTATTAGGTTTTTTGTTTTACCAAAAACCTGTTTTATTACCCTAGAAAGTGTCTTGGTGTCTCCCTAAAGTAAGGCATTGCCACCCCTATCAGAAAAGGCCTCAGAGGTATCAATGCCCCCTTCTGGCAGCCCTATGGACAAGGGGGTACAGCTGGCAGCCACCTCCAGACCAAGTCCCCCCTCCCTAACAGCCTGTCCCCCTTCCCAGCTGACCTCCTGGGTGCCGCCAAGGTGGCAAACCTGGTGAGAGCTACCTCCCAAACCAGCAGGGGCCCCAGACCGCGTTCAGACGGGGACTCGAGGGAAAGGGCTTTGAGTGGAGCTTCAGATATCGAGCTTTTCCAGCGACACAGAAACCGGTCTGATTATGATGAAGAAACACAGCTGAGGTTTACAGGCCCAAGCCCGGAATGCACAGCATAGAGAGCATGAGCACTGTATTGGTGACTGTAACAAACATACAGTGACCTCTGCTGATGAGATGGCTGTTCTGCCCCCGCTGTGCCAGGTGCTGTCGGTAGGTTACTCACCTCGGCTGACTGAGCACCACACAAGCCCTGTGGTTTGGAGATAATCTGACCCAGTCATCCAGCCATAATGATTTGGCCCATATCAGAGTCACTTTACCCCTTTATCCCTGCCCATTTCTTATGGATTCAAAATGTCAAGTATGAGTGCCGAATGTCAGCTTACCATCTCATATACCCCTGACATTATCATGCGCCATTTTTACGAGATCATAAAAAGGAAATGTTATTTCCTTCACAGAAAAGTGGTCATAATCTTTTTCTTATTGCTGTAAATTGATTTACAACTATATTGTGATTTAATTAGTTTCGGGCTGGGCTAAGGTAGGTATATGGTACTGTTTTGAATAGGGAAAGATAATTTATAAATCATGTACTGTATATACGTCAGCCATTTGTACTTCTTGATTTCTATGCCATAGGACTGTAAATTGCATCCTGCGTTTTTTGAAAGATAAAGTATCTAAACCTTCTCGTGGTGACCTCCAGTTTTTGCTGTAAAATGAAAAGTAAACACCACTAAATGGTCAATACCTGTTGTTTAGTGAAACATAAAAATGTGAATTTTATCAGCTGACCAAACACAGAGGAACAAGAACTCTGTGATTCTCAGGGTTCCTGTCATTTACCCCACATTGGACTCAAGGACACTGTTACCTGTCAGTTTTTATGGTGTACTTCAAAGTAATAAGGAATTTAGAATAAGGAGGCTCCTTAATTAAAGTCTGTATGCATGGAGTATTTCATTCATACTACAAATGTTTGGGATGTTAATCTTTTTAAATATTTTGTTACATTAAAATAAGTTCAGTAACCTGGTAGGTATAGTAAATACCATTACATAGTGGCTACATTACATGTTAATGAAAAAATAATATAAAATGTATCAACTGATTTTGCAGGGATCACATCAGAATCAGGAGATGGAGGCATCATCACCTGCTGATGACAATGAACCAAACACAGAGGAGGTATTACTGGGAGAGAAGAACACAGAAGGCTGAAGGATCCAAAGAGTTTAATTCTATGTTTTTTGCCTACCGTCCCAAGTTTACCAGGTCCTGCTGGATCAAAAAGTTACTCATGTTAGCAGTCATCAGATTATTGATGCTCATTTACAGTTAACTGTTATCTGAATAGTTGAGGGACTTTGCTGGGTAGCAGATTTTTGGACATTGCTAGGAAAAGCTGCACATGCATATAAGCAGACGTTCATCTACAGAGCAGCATTTTTCTTGAATAAGAGAAAGTTGACACTAAGGTACCAGTAAAGTTATTGGATGTTTGTCACCTGACTTTGCCTTGTGTAGCCATAGAATTGGCAGCTTTATTCCCAGCCTGTCATTCCCTGCCGTTTGCACATTTACGTGTATCTGTATGAAAGCCAGGCTACTAGAATCGAGAGCGGTGTTTTTTTTTACCGCCGCAGAACAAACGCTGATGATGGAGCTGTATGAAAAATACAAAAATGTAATCACTAAGAAGGTAATACTGTGGCCAAATATAAAGTCAGGGAGTTGGCTTTGCAAAGAATTACAGACAGACTGAATGTGTAAGTTATGTAAATGTTACACTTAGTACAGTGGTATGGTGGCATGGTGGTTTATGCTGTCGCCTTACACCGCAAAAGTTCTTGGTTCGATCCCCATAGCCAACGGGGAACCATCTTGGTTCACATGTCATTCTTACTGTATAATGTTATTCTGTATTATTTGATCTCCGTGAAGCACTTTCAATCGCATCCCTGTGAAATGTTCTGCACAAATAACCGTATCTTGTCTTTGATTTTACTACCTTTTATTACCTGTGTAGTATGGGTACGCTTTTATTTTAATTATTTTGGAATCATTTGGAATGCTGAGACATGATTTTTATAAGCTTTATTATATTTATTACATGACATAAGTAGTGAGAGCTCTGAATTTCGTCCGATGGAACGATCTTTTGGGAATATGTTCTCACATGTCGGATGTTCTTTGAGACAACGCTTAACTAAGTGAGACAGTTAACCTGGTCCGGAGCAGACTTGTTCACTCGCATAAGTTACCATGGTAGCTCAGCGGGGATTAATTTAACACACGTTGATGGAAGGGAACTCCCACTTAAATGAGCCAGACTTATTGAAATAAGTCAGACTTTCCCTTAATCCTGTTTCGTGGAGTACTCCCCTGTGTATTGTAAACTGAACTGTGTATATTGTGCTTTTGTTATGTGGAACTTTTCAACAGAATATCTATTCACAATATTTAACTTCAGTGTTACCTATATTCTGTATAAATCCTCACTGCTCACAGTCTTCAGCTCCATCATGTTTATTGTGACATGTTGTTTTTAAGCTCAACTGTCTGTATGTGTAATTACTCCACTTGGCTTTGGAATCAGCAGCAAGTGCATTTTTCTTGAATAAGAAAAAAATAAAACTTGACACTAAGGTATCAGCAAAGTGATTGAATATTTGTCACCTGACTTTGCCTTGTGTAGGCATAGAAATGGCAGCTTTATTCCCTGCAGTTTGCACATTTACATGTATCTGTATGAAAGCCAGGCTACTAGAATCAGACTATTATCCTTCTGAGTGCTCTGGTTCCCCCAAGGTGTCCTGCCATCAGGTTAGAGTGTCACCTGGAATAACACGTCCCAGCTGCTCATCAACACTCACAGCTGTGTTATCAAGGCTGTGTTTGTGAGAGCAGATGGACAGGATACCGCAGCATATCCCCCTGCTCACACTGTATCCTGGTAGGTTTGGGGACTCCCACTACCCACAGAAAAAACACTGGGAGAAGGACAAATATAAGATATGAATGCAGTTAACTGTCCATTTATGTGGGTGTCCTCGGCGTGGGTGGGGCTGATGCGATGCCACTGGGTTGCCCTCAGTCATTAGCCTGTCACTGTTCTGAGAGGGGAGCAGGTCCTCTATTTGTGTGAGAGCCCCCCCACCCCCAGCCGTTTTACTGGCCTCAGTCTCCTTCCTTTTGGTGACAATCAGTACGTTCACATGCACAGTTAAGTTGAGCGACAGTTATATCTCGACTAGGGCATTTAATCGGACTACAATCCTTGTCCCAATATACATGCACAAGAGGGAAATTGATTTACTGATCGAAGTATGTTGGACTCCCTACGATAGGTGGGGACATGGCTGCTTTCAGCTTGTTAGTATTGGCCTTTTTCCAGTTGACCTATTACGTCACAGACCAGAGCAACTGACAAACAACTGAGCTGGCAGCAAACAGGCAAGATGTCAAGCAATGAATTAGACAGCTTTACAGAGCTGTATATTTTGTATGTGCTATATGTTGTACTTTTTTTACGAATGAGATGTGCGTGATTCCTTGTGGCTATGGTTTATGCTTCTGTGTACTGCCTCCTTCTGTTCCTTCCAGGCCAAAACCCGGGGAGGCGGGGGGGACTGTGGAGCCAGTTCAGGTCCGACTGAATGTATGCATGCAGGAGTAAATCAACTCCCAAAAGTATTATCTGGGTGTGCTAGTCTGACTATAAGAAAGTCCATTTGGTACAATTTAAGTTAGAATAACATGTTCACATGCATTTTAAAAGTCCGGTTTGAGTCAGACTAACAATAATTCGATTTTCTCTAACGTCATGTAAATGTCTTGAATGAGACTCAATAAGATTATGTCTAAAGTTAGGCTAGAATTTAAAAAATGAAGCAGCCATGAATATTGTTTTTATTTTTCATTTTTACTTCTACATCCTACATCCTAGATGGGTTACACCTAAATTATTTATACAAATTCACAAACAGGGCACAATGCAGAGTGGCGAATTCAGGCAGAATAATACAGCCCACAAATTATCTTTTTAAACTACATAAACCTGGCAAACGTTTAGACTAAAGTTGGCTTTCTAACTTTTATAAATGCATGCACTGAAAGGCCATAATATATATATTTTTTTCTTTACAGCCATAATACATATTTTTATTTTCATAATCTGCATCAACAGATATCCATCCATTTTATGAACCTGCTTTTCCTATTCAGGGTTGTAGGGGGTCCGGAGCCTATATATGGGCGCAAGGCAGGAAACAACCCAGGAGGGGGCACCAACCCATTGCAGGGCACACTCACACACCATTCACTCACACATGAACACCTATGGGCAATCTGGTAAATCCAATAAGCCTCAGCATGTTTTTGGACTGTATGGGGGAACTTCAGTACCTGGAGGAAACCCCACGATGACACAGCGAGAACATGCCAATTCCACACACATAGAGCCATGGCAGAGACTCAAATCCTGAGGAGTGAGACAACAGTGCTAACCACTGAGCCACTGCGCTTCCATCCACAGTACGAAAAGAAGCAAAAATGACCTACGTGGGCTTGGTAAATTCCTATGCAATGTCACATTACTTGGACATATGTGAGAAAAAACAGAAGCAAACAGCGTGGAACAGCAAATCTCTGTTAAAATCCATGTTAAAATCCACATATCCTATTCATGGCATTTATGGGAGTCCACATACTTATCTGGACATTTCTCTGTGTAAATTCAGTTACCTTGGTTAACAACTCTGCCAGACCCACTGCCTTTCATATGCTAATGAAAGACAGACACCCTGAGATGGCAATTGCAGGTAAGTGAACCTCTCGATGCAGTCAACATTCTCTCCCAAGAGGTCATTAAAGGCCTGGATCTTGGTTTTTATACAGGATGTTTGCAAGCCCAAACACTCCTTGCTCAGTCTCTCGAGAGCCCCAATCAGAGCCTCCATTGACTCTGTGAAGATCACAGCATCGTCGGCAAAGTCAAGATCAATGAATCTTTCTTCATTAATAGATGCCTCACACTGCCCACTGCACCCCACAACTCTGCCCAACCCCCAGTCCGTGCAAGCATTGAACAGAGTAAGAGCAAGAACACACTCCTGATGAACTCCAGAATCAACTGGGAAGAATGCAGAGGTTCTGCCTCCACTCTGCAAAGCACTCACATTACCAGTGTACAGGCCGGCAATGACATCTAGCAACATCTGGGGGATCCCATGAAGAATTAGGATGTCCCTCAGGGCATCTGAGTCAGATGCTTTATGAAAACCATCAAAGGCTGCGAAGAAACTCTGCTGATATTCGCTTTGTGCTCAATGAGAACCCTCAGTGCCTGGATGTGGTCGATGGTAGACTTCTTAGGTGTAAAAGCAGACTGCTCTGGTCGCTGGTATGTGAGCAAGTGATCATGGGTCCTATTGAGTATGACCCTAGTAAATATCTTGGCTGGCACTGAGAGCAGTGTTATCCCCCTGTAGTTGCCGCAATCCAGGCGATCACCCTTCCCTTTCCAGATAGGGACAACAAGTCCCATTTTCCAGTCAATTGGGATGATGTCTGTCTCCCAAATGGAAGCAAGCATTGCATGCAATTTCAGGAGGATAACCGTACCACCAGCCTGTAGAGATCAGGCTGGATACCACCGATCCCTACAGTCTTCCCAACCCTCTGCTAGTTCATCACCTGTAAAAGCTCAGTGACACTGGGTGGTATATACCCTCAAGAAGTGTGGACCCAGACAAGTCCAACATCTGATCTAGAGGATCAGCTTTAAACAGTCCCGCTGGCGCTACAATAAATACATATAAAACACATAATATGAAAGTTACATGCTGTGCATTGTCCCCTAGAGTTTAAAGCACACTTAACTGCACATGTCTGTATTGTTTAGGTTTATACTTATTAGTCAATTATTTTACTTTTTAGTAATTTAAGCGGACGTAGTACAGTAATTACTGGAAAAGTTTTGCGAGCGAATGCAAAACTATAAAAAAAAAATGTTAAAATCCACCATGATCTCTTAGACTAGGGGTCGGCAACCTGTGGCTGGCAGGTTGAGCACGAGGCTGCGGCTCTTCCGAGAACGATAGACACATTCACATGTCTTAACATTATGATAATACTTTTGTAAATATAAATAATTTATTTATGGGTTATGTTACGAGCCCCAGTCCAGGGTTGGGGCGTAACAGAGTGAAAGGGGAAGTGGAATAACAGTTAATACTATTATTTTTCATTTAGATATTTCTTTTGCTATATGTGAACGAGGCAATCACTGTTGCCAACTCCTCAGCAAGGGAAGTAGCTATTGGCTCTCCCAAAGTCGCTAGAAGTCGCTAAATGACGGCATCACCTCATTTGCATAATGTGCGATGTGCATGTAATTAATGGACCCTGTAGGAGAGAGGAATAATGTCGTGGGAGAGACAAAAGATGGTTAAAAAAATATGTTAAGAACTATACCCTAAATACATTTAGAACTACAAATGAACTTTCTTCTGTCGATTTTTTTTTTTTTTTATATATATCACAATTCCAACCCTCCTCCTTTGGGACCTGCAAAAGTGATCCCAAAGAGACACAAGAGAGTTACTTTTTTTTTTAAGTTTGCTTAAGTGTACAAGTCACAGTACACAAGTGAACAGTGAACATTGTTAGCCATAACATTTTTTTGTATAAAACCTACATTAACCCTGTCTGTAGTTCCAGCCTGCTTCAAAATGGCCACCATCGTCCCTGTACCCAAATCCTTCACTGTTTCTTCACTGAATGACTGGAGACCGGTAGCCCTGACCCCAATCGTGAGCAAATGCTTTGAGAGGCTGGTCAGGGACTTCATCTGCTCTGCGCTACCTGACTCACTGGACCCTCTACAATTTGCATACGGCCACAACAGGTCCACCGACGACGCCATAGCCCTGACACTACACACTGCCCTCTCACACCTGGAGAAGAGAGACACGTATGTGAGAATGCTGTTTATAGATTACAGCTCAGCATTCAATACCATCGTTCCCTGGATAGGAAACTACAGGATTTAGGATTGAGCAGCTCTCTCTGCAGCTGGATCCTCAACTTCCTGTCAGACAGATGCCAGGTGGTCAGATTGGGCAGAATCACCTCATCCTCCGTCACAATGAACACTGGTGCCCCACAGGGGTGTGTACTGAGCCCTCTCTTGTACTCACTCTACACCTACGACTGCACGGCCACTAGCAGCTCCAACATTGTGGTGAAGTTTGCAGACGACACAACAGCGGTGGGTCTTATCAACAATGGTAATGAGATGGCATATAGGGAGGAGGTCAGTGCCCTGACACATTGGTGCCAGGAGAACCACCTCACCCTCAATGTCGCAAAGACCAAAGAACTGATAGTGGACTTCCGGAGGTGTAGAGGTGCGCATACTCCCATCACCATCAACGGCGCTGCTGTGGAGAGAGTGAGCAGCTTCTGTTTCCTAGGTGTACATTTAGCAGAGGATCTCACATGGTCAGTTCACACGGCCAATACAGTGAATAAGGCACAAAAGCGCCTATTCTTTCTCAGGAGACTGAAGAGATTCGGCATGAGCCCCTGCATCCTCAGGACCTTCTACCGCTGTGCCATTGAGAGTATCCTCACCGGATTCATCACTACCTGGTACGGCAATAGCACCGCCTACAACCGCAAAGGTCTGCAGAGAGTGGTGCGGTGTTCTGAAAGGATAATTGGAGGTGAGCTTCCCTCCCTCCAGGACATCTACAGGAACCGGTGTCTGAGAAAAACGGGGAGGATCATCAAAGACTCCAGTCACCCCAGTCACAAACTATTTAAACTACCTCCGTCAGGCAGGAGGTGTTGTAGTATCTGGTCCCAAACCAGCAGGTTGAAGGACAGCTTTTTCCATCAGGCCATCAGACTGTTGAACACTGACCACTAGTACTTCATAGACACTTCACTGGCACTTTTTCGACACCTCGACACTTTATGCTCTCCATACCGCACATAATTGCCTTTCTGCACAACATTCATCTATGGACATTCCGTACACACACACACACACACACACACACACACACATATATATATATATGATATATATACACTGTGTGGAGAATTATTAGGCAAGTGTGTATTTTATTTGTATCTTCTCTTCCGACCCATATTTTCAGTCCAGATGGATCAGTAATTAAGAATGAACTGTCTAAAAGGTTCAGTATTTTGTCTGAGTACTTTCTGTTTGGAGAAAAACAGGAAAACATAGATACTTTCTTGTGCAGAATTATTAAGCAAATTTTTATGACTGTTAAAATGGGCCAGAAAAGGACCTTGCAGAGAGCAGAAAAAAAC
>JAODKC010000016.1:21822188-21832836 GCA_026777985.1 Mormyrops attenuatus | reverse complement strand
TGGCACACAGGTACAAAATGGGTGGCCCATATCTGCCCCACTTTAATATGCATTCATTATTCATTATTACTCATTTGGGCATTCAGATGCTGTGTCTAACTAACCCACCATAATAAGAAAGATTTAGACCAACATAGCCTTTTCTCATTTAAGCATGAATAAGATAGATTTCTTCAGTTAGACTATGAAAGGACCATCTGTGATATAAAAGTGAGTGAACCATGTAGTACTAGTCACCAAACACAGATTAAGAGATTAAGCTGCATAACATAATTATTTAGCAGGCCTGAGAAAAGGTGAGAGCTATCATCATGGTTGAAGGAGTGCATTTCCCCTAAAATAGATATAATGGGTGGTGGCCTTGTTGCTTTTAGGCCACAACCTGGGATAGAGTAACAAATCAAATCACTTTGCTCATCTAATATTCAGATTTTCAGAAACCCACCATGATTGAGGATGGTATGGCACTGATATTAGTCTTTACCACATTCTTTAGCGCCCTTGCTCGGAAATGCAATAGCTAGCTGTCATATTATTAGGTTCTTTGTAAGATGAAATTATGGAAACAGTATGAACAACACTTATTAAGAAAAAAAGAACATAAGCAAATACATGATCTATACTTAATAAATTAATTTAGTGTTGAAGAACCCACCATGAATCAATGTTGATTGATCATCCCTGATCATGAACTGATTCAATACTGAATATTTTCAGTAATTTCAATGTTGAAAATGTATTAACACTGAATCAAGGTTTCGCCACCATCAATTTTTCAATATTGAAAATCTGACCAAAAATCAATCCAGTTTCAACGTTGATTATTTAACACTGACTATAATTCAAAGCATTTAACTATTCTTCAACGTTGAAACAATAACATGATGCTATCCGGGTAAAACTACAACTTTCCCTTCTGTTGATAAAGGGTGCAGCCATCTTGGATTCTGAACTCTGGTTCCTCTGTGCTGCTCCGAGATATTTCTCGGATGTCCGAGAAACGAGAGCGCGTATGTCGTCACTTCCGGCTTCAAAACTCGGAATCCAACTTGGAATCCGAGGTCCGAGGGCAAATGGAACGCACGATTTGATGAAGCTCAGATCACTTTTTATGACCAATTCATGCAGAAAACGAGGATTCCAAAGGGTTCACATACTTTTGACTTTGATAGTATGTATTTACTGATTTTAGAGAAACAGTTCATTTCATTAATAACCTTTGTTGTATTAGAAACTGAAATTAACTGCAACTAATTCTGGCCACAGGACGACCTGTAAAGATCTGTGAGTTTGTGTTTGTCTACATTCTGACTGTCATATTGCTTTTTCGATTCTGGGAGCGGACACATTTACTTGGTACGTATTGTTTTACATTAAATAAAACAACCCTTTTATTAATAAGTTGTTTAAATATTTTGTTTATTAAATACTCTTTTATACTTTAAATAAAATATTATGATTTATTTTTTTTATTTTGCAAACAGAGCATTACAAATGTTTTAATGAAAATACGCAATGGCTGTTTTACTATATATACAGTGCTGTGACAAAGTCATTGGTCACTCAATCAACTAATAAACCAAATCTAAATGATAATGGATTAAATTAAACTAGATACACCTAAGCTTGATTGCTGCCAGCCATTATGAACCTACACATGACTTAAATAAAACCATTGGAGAAATGTGGAGCTGGATAAGGGGTCTCAGAAGCAGCACATCATGCCTCAATCAGAAGAACTTCCTGAAAACCTGAGAAAGAAAGTCATTGAAATCCATCAGTCAGGAAAGGGGTACAAAACACTGTCTAAAACCTTTGGAGTGAAATGAATCACCATGAGAGCCATAATCTCCAAATGGAGAAAACTTGGAACTGTGGCAAATCTGCCGAGGAGTAGCTGGCCTAGTAGAACTACTCCAAGAGTGCATAGAATCCTCATCAGGGAAGTCAGAGCAGACCCTGAATGAAGATCTAAGGAACTGCAGGCTTCTCTCGGATCAGTTAATGCCTGATTCCATGATTAGAAAGACACTGGACAATAATGGTGTCCATATGAGAGATGCAAGGAGAAACCACAGCTAAATAAGAGGAACATGAAGGCTCATCTAACATTTGGCAAAATGCACCTCGATCACCCCCAACACTTTTGGGAGGATGTTCTGTGGCTTGATGAGTCAAAGGTGGAGCTGTTTGGACGACATGGGTCCTGCTACATCTGGTGTAAAGCTGACACAGCTTCCACACAAAGAACATCATGGCCACAGTCAGACATGGTGGAGGCAGTGTGATGCTGCATGGCCTAGGAGACTTGCTGTAATTGAGGGAAGCAGGAATTCAGCTGTCTGCCAGAAAGTACTGAAGGAGAATGTCCTTCATCAGTCTGTGATCTGAAGCTGAAAAGCAATTGGGTTATACAGCAGGACAATGATCCAAAGTACAAAAGCAAGTCTACCTCTGATTGGCTGAAAAGAAAAAACTAAATTAAGGTTTTGGAGAGGGCTAGTCGAAGTCCTGACTTAAACCTTACTGAGATATTAGGGCGGGACCTTAATTGGGCAGTTTATATTTGAAAACCCCCCAATGTGGCTCTATAGAAACAATCCTGTAGAGATGAGTGGGTCAAAATTTCTCCACAGTGATGCCAAAGGGGAGAAATTACTTTGTCACACGGGTGATATGGGTGTTGGGGAATATTTGTTTGTTTGTTTTTTTTTATTTTATTTTAAGTTTAAGTTTTTTTCCCTTCCTTCAGTGAATCAAATGATCATTTAAAAACCGTGTTGTGCACTTACAATGTTCTTTGTGCTATACTAAATTTGTTTTATTATCAGACACATTTAAGTGTTATGGATACGAAAAAATAGAGGGAATCAGGGCAAATACTTTATCACAGTGCTGTATGTAGTAATGCTTTTCTCTCTACCTTTCAGCCAAACCCCATAAATATGTATATTTCTCAGGGGCTTTTGGTCTCCCTCTCCTGAATTCTGTTGCCCTGGCTGTAGCATTAAAACTCAAAGCAGGTAAATACACTAGAACTTTGAGATGTTACTCCTGCAGTTTTACTTTTATTATGTAAACTTTACCACACAACTAAATTGTACAAACCCCTTAGGAAATATATGGATTCTCATAGTTTAATGTCTGTTACTTACTGCTCATTTACTGACCTCAGTTCTCAGTGATTTTTGTGATGATATAATTTCAGATACAGGAAAACAGCTATTGGATCTACGGCTGATTGTCCTGATTTCTGGGTCTGTCTTCCTCTTTAGCTGGTTTGTTATAGAGATGTCTGCATACTGTAAGTATAACAGAGATATGATGCATAACTTACCATAAAGGCTGAATGTGTACTGGGACTTTTCCAGGATGTTGACAGGTTTCCAGTCATTGTTTACATCTCCACATGCTCAGTACTAAACCTGAAAAAATTATATTTGAAACCACATTGTTATTTATTCACTATAGATATGGCTCAGGACATTTCATAACACTGCTGCTTTAAATCCTTTGGTCTGACTTTACGATGCTGTAATGGCCTCCTGGCTAGTAGGGAGCACTGAGGCTGTAATTGGGAGCTTACCATTTACAAAGGGAGATGATATAATCATATCCTCAGTAATACAGTACATGTGTCTATGTAATACAGAAAACTTTCACTGTCAGTAATCACGTCAGCAATATAACAATTATAAATATGCCATTAACCATTAGTTCTCATTGCACATTATCATTACTCATTACATATAACCTGGCAGCTACATTTGCACATTAAAATATCGATACCTTAGTATTTTGAGCTCCAAAATAGTTAATTAAATCTTTTTTTCATTGTAGGGTTGGCCAAAAAAGAAAAGTAAGTAGACTTTTTTTCTACATAGAAAAATTGGATGGATGAAATCCATCCAATTGTCATGGTGAGCTTGGCACTTGTCGCAGGAAGCACAGGGCACAACGCAGGAGACACCCAGGGCAGGATGCCTGTCCATCACAGAGCAAACAAACAGTCACATATGATGGGACATTTAGAGATGCTAGTTGGCCCGACCTCCATGTTTTAGGACTGGGAGGAAACCGGAGTATCTGGGGAAATATGCAGAGAGCATGTAAACTACACAGAGCCCAAGTCGGGAGGTGTGAGGTGCCGGTGTTACCCACTGAGTTACCTGCATAAATGTTACAAATGAATGTCACAGTGTGCTAAATATTAAAATGTTCTGTATATTTATCACAGTTTAACTCCACAATTCACCGTTTATATGGGAACCAAACACTTATTTGAAATTTTGTTTTGTAATTGCCAGAATTACCTAAATTTAAGGTGGTAATGGAAATTCATAAGAAATATGACTATTTTATGTAAAATGTGACAAAGCTCTGTTGTAATAACTGCATTATCTTTTCCTTAGAATAAGAAAAGTCGGTTTGGTTGAGAGACAGCAAGACACCGAGCTGGACCAGGTACTGTAGGTGTCTAAGATACATCTGCCCCTCTGGCTGGTGTCCTGGGACATGTTTCTCTACATCAGTCTGACCATCTTCCCTCAGATTATTATACAATATTTTTTCTGTAGCAAATCTGTGGCCCTTGTGTTCTTCCTCCTTCCCTGTAAGTATGGAGTCTGTTGAGGTAGAGGAAGAGCCCTTATTATGACTCGAGCACACAGGAACATGTCAGTACATTCTCCATGGTCACTCTTTAAACATGGCATGGAAGATGGTCATATAATACAGTAATGTAGTCACTTCCGGTGCTACACGAGCAGCTGCCATCCACTGCTGCTTAAGTTTCACAGTAGTTAAAGGCTGCTAAACAAAAATATTGTGTTACAGAATGACGTTTTCACCATGGAGATCCAATTAATATCATTGATATTACCGGAACCAACTTGCTGTTCCACATGTTTGGCAAGTTTGGGTTTAGATTGTGTTCTCTGTATTTGTGAGAAGTATTCTAACCACAGCTGTAATGAAACCCATAATGTGCCACCATCAGTGATGCAGTATAAGTAGTATGTTCGAGAGGTAGCTTGCTAGGTATGTTTTAGGGGGTGCAAAAGATCACAGAATTCACCGGGGTCAGCTTGTATCATGGTATTTGAGTCAGGGATCGGATCACTTTTCAGAACAGCAAAAAAAGAGACAGATTTAACTATGGTTTCTGTCAGACCATGGGTGAACACAGGAGACAGGATCCAGACTGCGTGAGACCTTTGGTTTATTAGAATACAAAACAGCCAAAACCAGGACGTGAGGCGGAAGGCATAGTCGGGGACGTAGTGGAGTGGTCGATAGCCGGGGTGGTCAGTCCTACAATGTCACACCAGACAGGGGAATGGGAAGGACAAGAGGCAGGAACAGGCAGGAGTTGGGGCGATGAGGGATCCGGGACAGGCGGGCGAGGAAGACAGGGCAGGCGGGGCAGGGAGGGAAGGTGAGAGAGATGAGAGACAAAAGCACGCTCAGTACGGCTCATTGGAAACAATGGCAACAATACTTCACATCACCCGATTGGACTCGACCGCTTTTATGCTGCGGGGAAGGAATGTCTGAATAGCCTACAGCGGTGTTCCGTCTAGGGGGGTGTGGTCACCTGTCTGGGCATGACACTTTCCATATATTACTTTAAGAACTGAAATAAAACTCAGAGAAAGGAACTTTTACCATGGCCCATTCACAAAATAAAAGTTATCTTGGGAAAGCAAAAGTTGTACTCGACACACGAACAACAAAAAACGGTGGTAAGGGTACCAGGTTGGTAACACACCATCTGGAGCCCCTACAGTTTGCCTACCAGGCACACACAAGTATGGATGATGCTCTGATCTACCTGCTTCACAAAGCCTACTCCCACCTAGACAAAGCCAGCACCACAGTCAGGTCATATTCTTTGAATTTTCCAGTGCCTTTAACACCATGCAGCTTGATGTTCCCACAATCTCCTGGATAATGGATTACCTGACTAACATGACATTTGCATATAAACTGTCACTGACTTGTCTCAAAGGAAATGTACCACTGGACACTGCCATGTCAGGTGTTTTAAAGAAGAAACAGACTCATAGCAGATACGGAAAAAGAACTCCAACAGTGGCATTTAGTGCTCCGCTAACCGTTAATATCATTAATATCTTCAGCACACTACTGATCTGCTTATCGAATTGTGTACAAAATAATTTATGGTGCCAAAAAGCCATCATCCATTATCTAAAGCCCTGCAATGACATATAGGTTTGTTGTCAAAATAAACTTAACTTAAATTGAATGGTCAATTAGATTTTCTGCAGGAAAACGAACTGTTTTGATTAATCGACCAATTGGAAAAACAGTCAACAGATTAATCCATAGAAAAATACTTGTTAGTGGCAGCCCTATATTATTATACTGTCTGCCATGGGAGTCTATGGCAACCCACAGAACCCCTTGGTGGATTTTGATGAAATTGGCATATTGATAGAGGACAGTCCAAAGTATCCAGACCTCAAATTTGGGGTCAGTCTATCCATCTCAGTAGTGCCACCAACAGGCCAAATTATAGGGTACACTTTTGATTAAATCTTTTGAACCGTTTGTCCTAGGGTTGTGATCTTCAGGGTTTTTTCCCCTGAACCCTTGGGTCATCTTTATTCGAAAGCACCCACTGTTGAGTCCACCATATTGGATTTTCTGCCATACAGAATTTTATAGAAAAACCTACTATTGCAGACTAGTCCTAGGCGTTGATTGTATCATCACCAAATTTGGTAAGCAACAGAGTAACATCTGCAGAGGGTTGTGACAAAAAGTTATTCAAAGTATTTTGCTGGGGCAAATGATATGACTGCAGCCATCCAATGAATTTAGATGACAAACCACAAAACAGGACGTGAGGTCATAATGCTTTGATATATCAAATCTGTATGCATGTTTAACAGTGGTACCTGGTCCGGCTCTGTCTGTATGTGTATACAGAAGCAGTACTGGGCCTTGTATGACTACAGAGCAGCAGAAGAAGACCAGCACGCCAACGTGATCCTGGGCATGCAGCATTTCCGGGACTGGACATACAGGCGTGTGGAGCGCACAGGCTAGCGGGGCATGCTGCCTGTTAACTACGTGGAGGCCATGTGAGGGCAGGGAGGACATCCACGGGAGCAGGGGCGGAGGGGCAGATCCCAGCCTGCCATTTCTTTTTAATACACCTTTTTAATTTAGCTTGTTTGTTGTTTTAATCCGCTCTCCCCTAAAATGCCCTATTGCTCAGCTTTCTCACGGCTCTCTCTCTTCTTCTCAGTCAGAGTTGGGCACAGTGACATTGACAGTTCTGTGTCCCACAGGTCGATCACCCCCAACGCCACCCCCACACTTATTATTGCTCTCATCGCAGAAACACAACTGCATTTGTCTTTGGCTCCAGCTGCAATAGGACAGAGCTGCATGACTGGCAGACACTGCTCATGTGAAAACACAGACCCACACCCTGAAATGTACAACTGTCTATTTTTTATTACTATGTTAGTTAAAGCCCCTGTTAAAGATCCTTCAAATAGAGTCAGACCCCTGATAAATAAATATGGTGCTCAGACACCCTGGGGTCTGTCAGGAGCTGCTGTCACACCCACCATCACTATAATGCATTCAGCATCACTACAGTAGATAGAGATGCAAGGTATCAGCAGAGCATGAAGTCACAGAAATTCAATTGGAAAATCTACAGTAGGGGTGTCAAGCATCCGGCCCGATTAAAGTTCTGATCTGGCCCACGAGAAATTTTGAATATCAAATGAACTGGAAAATCCCTTCAAAAAACGGTGTTTCTGTAGGGGGTTTGTCATGCCAGATGTCTTCTGCCGTCCGTATTCCTTCTACCTGTGTTGTTAGGCCGATGAAGCAATCGCGATGATGCAGTTTGAGGGTACCCTATACATTTCAAGATACCCTGCACTTTCAAGTTCGCCCTTTCCATTGTAGCAAGAGTTCACATTAATAAAATATGATTAGGCCTACAAATGTTTTGCAAAAAGTGTGTTTTTATGAATTATTTTTATTAAGAAATCATTTACATTTAGATTGATGCTAAAACCAACATGTTTTATTAGATTATTAATGTTTATTTAGCTCCATAGGTATATGTTTTATTTGTACTACTTATAAAAATATGTTCACAAATGTTTTTAAAGGTGTGTTTTTATTAATAAAATATTATCTAGCTTTAACTTGATAGTATAACCAACATGTCATGTTCAGATATGTTTTCTTAACCAGTAGGATTTTATTACCTCAATAAATCCACATATTCAGCACAAATGGCGATTATGTTTCATTGATTATAAATCTATATTTAGCTTCTCATACAATCGAATATGTGGTTATAATCGATAAAAGATATTGCTTTCGAGTTTAATATACATGCATTTTTTCAACTAATGAATTTCATATTGTGGACTAAATGCATTTTGTGAATGAAAAAGAGAGAGACACCAAAATACCAAACTGGACCAGGTAGGTGCCCATGTGTTACCTGCCGGTCTAGGTCGGGTCGCAACATACAAAAGAGGATGAGACCAGAGATAAGTTTACTCTACATTTAATTAGTGCTCTTATCTTTGTGTCCCAAGTGGATAAAATCTTTAGGAACAAAACTCCCTCTACCTATTAACAAATAGACTAACTTACCTAATCCAAAGAAAAGGAAAGAAATATACACCATCTACCCTCACTCGCTATCTAACCTAAAACCAGGAGAAAAACAGATAAACATAAATGGCACCGACTTCCTACTAACCACTGGTGCAAGTTTTATTTACAAAGAGGTAATATTTAGCAGGAAACACACACACATAGTCTAAACCTGGCAGAAAGTCATTAACAAAGAATCAGTTAAGTCACACACAGAGGTACAAACAACAACGGAACAGTGGCCTGCAGGGTTGGGGCCATTCCGGAATGCAGTCATCAATTCCAATCCAAATCAGAAAATGGAACTTGAGTTGGAATTTAAATCTCCCTGAAATTCGAATTTACTTCTAAATCTGCCCCTAAATGTGCCTTCTACATCAGTCTGACTGTCATGTCCCGCTGTCCGATCCTCCCGTGTACCACGCCCCCTCACTACCTTATGTGGAATTGCCCTGTTTACCAGCTGTTTCTCGTTGTTGTTGATTAGTCCAACGTATTTAAGTCTGCGTTAGGTATGTTTTCCCCAGTCCGGTTATTAATGTTAACTTCTATACTTTTGTGTGTATGTAATGATCCTGAATAAAACACATCGAATATTTTCGCCTGAATTTTTTCTTTTGAAATTTATTTTGATGCGAAAATAAATGAACTGAATTCATGTGGTTGAATTATAAAGATGCACTTTAAAAGATGTATGTTTTGGAACTGAATTTTGGATGCCGGATATTTTTGTACTGAATATTTAAGCAATGAAATTACAATTGAAATGTTTTCAGTTGAAATATTCAATGTTTAAATGTATACACATATTAAATTACAGTCCCCGAAAATTCAAAGCATCATTAATGCAATGCGTTTTTATTCGATAAGTGTAATTCAACGTGTTTTTTTCATCAACGATCGACTTTTGTCATTAATTTACTTCCATAGAAAAATCTCGATTAGATATTTTCCCCAAATCGTTCAGCCCTAGCACATTGATCAGCCAGGTTGCTTTGCTCAGTTCTACTTGTTTACAGTTGTTTACAGACCTGGTGCTCAGAATCTTACAGCACACTGCCTTTCTCATTTGCCACTGCCACAACAATGGGAGGGCTCATCCGATATTGACCCAGAAACTGTTGGTACTGTTTCCACCCTTCTAACTGCTGTACCTATTTCTGATTTCACAGAAGTTTGTTCCGCTTCCCCAGAGCTATGTAAGCTTATTATATGCGGATGCCAAGAGGCACACCAAGAGTCCTAAACTGCATCCAGCAAGTCTTTTGCGTGTACGAAAGCCAATGCAAACAAAGAAAGGAAAATCTAAATTCAGTGAGCCAATTAGGGTGACACATCAGAAAGGTCCACACAGCTATACACTGACTGATGGAAAAACTTTGGGTGCTTCACACCTGTATGCCCAGCCTGAGACTTCCACTCTCCCTGCGGAAAATCAGCGGCAGATGGAGTCAGCTGTACAACTGATGGAGTACTAAGTAGGTCCCAATGAAATACAATGCAACCAGCTTGGATTAAAGACTATGCCACATAAAATCACAAGAGAGGCACATAATTGAATACAGGAATATTATGTGTTTTCACTGTTAAAAAAAAGAAAAAAGAATACTGTTCTGTTGTTATCCCTGCTTTAGGGATACTTTTAGAGAGGGGGAAAATGTTGTGTCTTGAGTTATTTTTAAGTTATTGCTATTACTATGCCATGTCAGTAGATGGCAGTAGGAGAATGTGGAAAAAAAAAGGGGTTGTTGCAATGCTGTAAAGAGAGTGAATGCATCTGGTCGGCGATTAAAAAGAACGAGTTGTTTGAACTTTAAGCTGGCGTTCTGTGCCTCCTTTTCTCCACGTCACCTTGTACAATACAACATAGTAGTTAACAAAAGTTTGCAAAATTAACACATCCCAGATAGCAAACATATGTTGAAATGACATTGATTCCATATTATGCAACTTTGATCTTCAATGTTGATTTAGCATTGATCTTGCT
>JAODKC010000016.1:21809355-21822088 GCA_026777985.1 Mormyrops attenuatus | reverse complement strand
TGGCTGCACTCAGGTGGTTTGTCGTGTGTGGTAATCAGTGCATGCTCCTTACCTCTATCTCTGATCCCATAGTTGTATACAGCGATTCGTTTACTTTGGGAAGTGGCGGTGATTGGATGCTGGGGATGGATGGGTAGGAGGAGGATCTGCTAAAATGGAATAGCTCAGAGGAGCTCATAAATTAAAAAATTGGAATAAATGAATATGTATTAGTTAATTTTGGGACTAAACTCAGTTCAGAATTTAAAATTGTGAGGTATGAATGTGAACTAGTTCATTTTAATCACAGGGCACGTTCACAGACACCATTCACCCACTCATACACGCATATGGGCAATTTAGTTACTCCAGTTAGCCTCAGCATGTTTTTGGACTGTAGGGGGAAACCAGAGTACCCGGAGGGGACCCCATGACCGCACAGGGAGAACATGCAAACTCCACACACACTTGTAGTTTCAACAATGGTAATACAATCTGATACGGTATTTTAAATTATTGAGATGAACTACTCATATTACATTAGTTTTATTTTATTTTGTCAGTGATTTCTAGGACAATCTGCTTTTAGTTTCATCACATAAAAATGATAGGGTAACACCAATACTACGGTAGGACAATTCAACACGGGCGGACAAATCATTGTGTTTCATTAATTTCATATTATTTATTTAGGGAACAACAGGTGTTATTAATGTTTTGGGGGTCATTCTGCTTCCAGACCACAGGATGGCTTTTATCTTCTTAGCCCACACCTGCCCCTTGTTAGCCTTTCTTATCTGTGTATAGTCTCAGTCTTTGTTCACTTCCTCAGTCTGTCATTGTGGTTGTTACTCTGTGTTGGTAGCTGTGATTGTCTCCCATGCTAGCTCCCACTTTATTTCTTAGTGTGTTACTTTATCATTACTTTTTAGTAAATTCTTATTTTTCCTTTTTTTCCATGGATCATTCTTCCTTTTCCAAATCTTCACCAGGCCCCGCCATAACATTAACAGTATATAATTTTTATATTGTCATACTGTCCATACAGGATCGCGGTATATGGTATTTTGATGGGATTTTCCAAACCAATGATACTGCCGGCGAAATCCAAACCAGACTGTACTTTTCAGGTTTTTGGGACTTGGTGTAACACTGCATTCTTCTGCTGAGAAACAAACACACATACCTAAGTTTCCTCTTTGAATACGAGGGGAAAACACACAATGCCAGGTTGCCAGGTTGTGTGAATCTTCCTGTTCTTGTTCCAGAGCGGCTGGTGGTGACGGGCGTAGATGAGCCTGTCTATGCACATGCTGGGGAGGATGTGACTCTCAGCTGCTCTGTGGACACCCATGTTAATGTGACAGAGCTTCAGGTGGAATGGAAAAAGACAGATGATGACGGTGACATCTTGGTGCTTCTGTATGATGATGGAGAGAACAGACCAGAGTCACAGGATGGGAGATACTCTGGAAGAGCTGAATTCTTCACTGAAGAAATTCCCAAAGGAAACTTCTCAATGAAACTGAGGAATGTGAAGACTGAAGACATAGGAGAGTTCAGGTGTGAAGTCCACTCAGATACTGATTTTGCCAGTAGAACTGCCAGGATAGCAGCATTGGGTGAGTCACTAGAAGGACTGGTTTTAAATTTTAACATGCATCTCTGCATAGTTTTGTGTCATTAAATCACATTTTCATTCCCCTGAGGGTCAGTGGCTCTGCTGTAGACTGATCTTTATGCAAATGCAATACTGTTCAATCTGCTCAGTGTAACAGTGGGAATAGTGAAATTTAGTTCAGTTTTAAAGGCACAGAGTACATAAAATGAATGAATGAATGAATGAGTATTTGTTTCAGGCTTCAGCTTTAGTGCAGTTTTTAGCTCTATCATAACAGGTATTTTATTAAGGTGATGCAGTGAATGTATAAGTATGATTTTATTATTAATATTCATTTAGGATCTTTAGAGACCATGAGAGTGTGACTGGAAAAAAATGCAATAATAACATGGTATTTTATTAATTGCACTAAACATAATATGACTACGTAATACAATGAGACATCTCCATGACATGTTGTCACACTTGTGGACAAAGATTTAATCATAAATTTCTGCTCCACTTTGTGAGACTAAATGGTGTGGATGTGTTGATTATGCTGCAGCAAGACAAACAGCATATTTTAGAAAATGATTAATGGAATGTAATTCTGAATATTTTAGGTTATTCATCCCTGCATTGGCTGATTCTGGGGCTGTGCATCGCTGTCACACCTGTAGTCCTGCTTACTGGTGCTTTATCTGTCAGGCATTTAATAAGGGGAGGTAAGTGTAGCATCTGCTCTGTCATTTCTAGTAATTTTGATGACATCATCGGATCCATGTTTGCAGCCACTTACCCTGTAGGGCATCTCAGCAGACATGGGGTATCAGGCAGGACTGTATCTACACAGGGTGCCTGTCCATTGCAGGGCTTAACTGTGATGTAATTAATATACTTTGATCCTGTGTCTCTGGTAACAAACACATATGTGTGTGAATATGAATCATTTCAAAAAGTTTTATCACTGTAAACCCCAGCAAACCAAAACAATGAACCAAAGCTGATGTCCTCATTGAAATTATACTAAACATAATGCAGGAGCTGCATCTAGTGAGACTGACAGTCTGTACTGGGTGTCTGTAGGTGAGTATACAGCAGAATGACCATCTGAGGACGGCTGTAGATCATTAAACTTTGCATGAAACATCATCTAATGTTAAAGAGCATGTTGTCCTACTTTCTCTCCATAGATAAAAGCAAACAGGCTCTGTTGAGTCACTGCTCACATGTCACAGTTCCACCAATCATGGTTTCTGCAGCCTTCATCCTGTGGGCTGTAACTGAAGGTGAGCCCGTTGAATATCATTTAAATAATGCTTTAAAAAGAGGCAAGTTTTATTAATGTTTTATCAGGTGTGCCCTGTGTCTCACACACACTCGCGCACACACACACATAAAAACTAAATAGATTAAGCTTGTGCATTTTTAGTTCAATTCTGAATGTACTTCAAGTGACTTATACAAAGAAAAACTTTGTATATAAGCAACTTTTTATACCCTTTATTGTCCAATAGGCTTTAAGCACACATATCATGTAATCAAATGCAGAGTAAGAATAAGAATAAGACTGTTATATGTTAGGCAAATTGCAAAGTGCCCAGTAGAAAAAGTCAAGATTATGGACAATTTTTTAAAAAGAATATCAGAAAATGTACTTGTTCCTGAACCATCAGTTAAAGAGCAGTGTGACACATGTTACTGGTAAGAGCCAATTAGTAGTATGTATTAATCAGTGGTGTGCCCTGAGGCAGAAACAAGGCTGGGTAACACTGCCCTAAAAGATTACTTTATTGACAAAGTAAATGGGCTGGGTAGGATCATAGAGGTTTTCATTTTTGTTAATTCAGAATGAGCATCTGCTTATTTGGATTACTGGCAAGTACAGGGAGATCATTAACACACTGTGATGAAATATCGATGTAATTAACAACAGCAAAGGCAGCGACCCTTGGTGACTAATTATAGAATATTATGCTATCAATGAATAATGAAATGATGGATAACATGAAATCCAATGTAAAGTTCAGCAGAGTAGAAGGAAGGAAGTTGTGAGAAATAAAGAAATTTAAACAGGAAAAATGGGGATCCTAGTGTTGCATTCAGACCTGGGGTACAATTCTATGGCTGCACACAAAAATACTGTAAGAGGAAAGGATTCCCTCAATTTTATCAGTAACTCCTCAGGGTTCTGTGCAGCTCAGGAGGTTAGGATGTGGTGCCTGTAATTGGAAGGTCACTGACTTAAATCCCAGACTAAAGAGAGTGATTTTACACATGGACCCCTGAGCAAGGCCCTTAACTTTCAATTGCTCCAGATATATTCTTACCCTGCTTTCTCTCTCAAAAAAATGTCAATTTGGATAAAAAGGTCTGCTAAATAAATAAAAAACACAATGTTAACTGTTTTCCAGGATCCACAGAAGAGGCTGTTACTTGTCCTACTGTCAGTCTGCTGTATATCCTGGTGTTGTTTTATATGGCTCCGTATCGGAAATTATTCACAGGTATGTTTACATATTTCCATGTTTCTTACACATAATATTAAAGAATGTTGTCCCTGTTTGGAAAAATGCTTGCAAAGAAACTGCTAAATAATTACGGGTGTTCAGAGTTAATTTGACCTAGCGGTTTTGGAGAGAAGCAGCCAAGACCTTCCAAACGACCATATGTAAAGAACCAAAGAGCAGTGACTATCCATAGTATCAGGCAGGAGATGAAAACCCTCAGGTCCCAATACAAACAGGCAAAAGAAGAGGAGCGCAGTGGCTTGGCTCAGCTAATATACATCCTACACAAGTAGATCAGGGTCCTCCGCTGGGCAGAGTGGCATCGGATGATGCTGTGAAAGAGGCTGAAAGCACTGCATTCATCAAGTCCTTCAGGTTTATGAAGGAACTATTAGGGCAAAAGCATAGCAGCAAACTGGCCTGTTCACAGGAGGAGACGGACCAGCATCTGAAGCAGATGTATAGTGACCCAGCAAGAGATCAGGACTTGGGAGAGTGCAGCACACTGATACAGACATGTCAGACTTGCAGCTGAAAGAGATTCCTGAGAGTCAGGAGAGCAGGAGCAAGCTCAGCTCCAGGCCCGAGTGACACCCCTTAGACAGTGTACAGGAATTGCCCTAAACTCTTGTTGTACCTTTGGAAGCTCCTCCGAGTCATATGGAGAAGGGCCAGTATTGACTGTGCACCTTTGTTGCGAAGAACACTTAAATCATTACATCAGTTCAGAAAGGGGGCATTTCAGAAATGTCTAGATGCCTGGAGCACATGGGTGTGGAGACACAGCAGGCCAGGAAGAACAAGGAAAATCTGTCAGTCCTAAGGCTTGACCTGGAAAATGCATATGACTCAATTCCACAGTGAGCTACTTTGATGACAGATCAAGTCCCCAGTAGTCAGAGATCTCAATGCAGATTACTGCAGCAGTGTCAGGGTGAGAGCCTCCTCAGGAGCTGTTAGATCAGGCTGGAATAAGGCTGAGAACTGGATCATCACAGGCTGCATTATCTCTGTGATCCTGTTCTCCGTCGCCATGAACATGCTCTCAAAATCTGCTGAACCAGAGTACAGATGGTCTAAAACAGAAACTGCCCAACACCAGCCACCCATTAGAGCATTTATGGATGACATAACATTCACCACAGAGTCAGTCCCAGGATGTCACTGGATCCTTCAGGGGCTTGAAATGCTGATGGGCTGGGCACGATGGAGTGGAACACAACAGCCATCAAGTCAACCTGCACTGAGTTGGATGGTTGGAGGAGATCAGTAGACCGGTCTGACCTACTGGGGAAATTTAAACCATGGCTGTATGAGCACATTGTGGCCACTCCAGAAGTACCAAACTTGACAGTTGAGACACTGGAGAAGAAAGTCAGCGGCCACCTCCAGAGATGGCTTGGCCTCCCAAGGAGCCTGAGCAGCATGGCTCTCTGTGGTCATTAAAAGAAAGTGTGACTGGCACGTGGACCTTTCACCTATGGACAACCAGTACAGACTGTCCTTGGAAGAGCTCAAGGTCACACAGCCAGGAAAGTCTTCCAGTACAGAGGGTCAAGCGATCTGAAGGTGGCCAGAGCTAGCATAATGGTGAGGACTGACAGGAAGTGAAGGAAGCAGGAAGCTGTTTTGCAAGCCGAGCCAAGGCTGCGTCTCATGATAATGGTAGGAGTGGTGATGCAAGGCTGAGCTGGACTAGGATCCTTCTCAGCATCCCACCTTAACATCACCACAGGGAAGGAGGGAAATTTCCTGGTCCAGTAGGAAGTGTGAGCAGCAGTGGAAGAGGAGAGATCGTGCTGGATGGTGGGAATGAAGCAACAGGGGGCTTAGTCAAGATGGGAAAATGCAGTAGAGTAAAAGGTTACCTGGGATATTCCAACCCCTCCAGGCTGGCGGTCCCCCTCATCAAAGATAGGGAGCAAGAAAGACCGACCACAAGAACATCTGTAGGTGTCCTGCCCTCAGCAAGGGACTGGAAGGTGTTGATGCACCTGAATCAGCAACTGAAGTTCTTCAATCAGCAACTGAATACTTCAATACCAATACTTTGAGACTTGATATTGTTCATCTATGTGAATCCACCACACTACAGGTGATCTTTAACTAAAGCCTTCAGTTGGTTGGGCATTGAAGGTGAGAGGAAGAGAAGAGCTGCAGCACCAAAGCGACAGAGAAAGGCTCAAGATGGCTGTGGCTGAAGAGAGGGGAGTCATGGGGGCAGAGGAGCCAGTCAGCCACCTGGACACAAGCTGGGGTCTGATCAGCCCCTACAATTAGGGGTAATTTGGGATTGCCACTCCAGCCACCAGAATAAACTCACACTGGTCCACTCGGACTAGTGTGCTGACGAGGTATCGCCCACTACATGGCTGCATTCAGGTTCTCATCCCTGAGGTGGCTCGTTGTATGGTGGGTGTGGCAACGCGCTGTAATCAGAGCAGCCCCCCCCCCCCCCGCAGTCCTTATCTTACCTAGGGGTAGCTGGTATGAAATGTGATGGGCTGAATGCAACATTTATTAACATCCCATTTTAAATTTATATTTAAAACTCTTGTTTTAATTTTGCAGATACATGGCGGTTTATTATACTCCTCTCTCTGTCAACTGCATTTCCCATCATTATAGTGGCCGCACTAACAGGTAAGTTGAGGTGTAATCAATGGATATCATACAAGAAGGAGTGCGGCTGTACTCCAATAAATCATGGTTGTGATTCAGTCGTAGGCACAGGGCTGCAGACAGAGTGCCAAAGACAATCACAGCCATGACATATTAGAATACAACAGCACAGCTTTGAGTATGTTATTGCTTTTATACAACAGTTCATCGAATAGCATTTATAAGGTAACAGTAATAAGCCACAACAAATTATACTTTGCTTAATTATTTATTTAAACATTTATGGGCCTCCACAAAAATAAATAAATTGTTCCAACCAGTCAACTGGTCGCTGCAGCCAAACAACACAAACACTTGCCCAGCTACTTTGCATCATATATTAATTGGAAAAAAAAATCATATTTTACTGCTGAACTGGGCCACATTTACCAATAGATCCTATTAGCAACTTGGATAGCTGAAACCATTCAGGTGTTTTCAAATGTTCGTAAGTTGCTTCCATTTTTGAATGAACAGAGAATACGTAAGTTACTCATTTCTTTGAATTATACAGGTGTTTTTAGTGCAAAAGTTAATATTTAAAATAAGATACCTTATTTTCAGCAAATACAACCTATACTATATTTTACATTTACGACACGTATTTTGAGAAACATAATGTTAAATAAAATGATTGCTTTGTAGTCTTATACTTGCAGAAAAGTCTCATAAAGCAAGTGAAAACCACTAAAGGAACAGCTTATTCACCAACAGATTGCATATATTTATAAAGACAAGTTTTACAGTAGTGACATTTACAAAAAAAGTTACATTTACAAAGTCACTGATTACCTGAACTCGCAGTTATCCGTGAATTGAAAAGATTTTTATCATATTTCCTCAGTGAAAACTCTTTCACATCACAAAATAAAAGGTTGCAGCTCCTCAGTCAGTGTAAACAGAACCCAGACATGTGGTCTTGTTTATGGGAGTTTTCACGTGTTTTCTTGACCCAGCAACAACTGCGGGATTATTGTATTGTTATCATATGAATATTGCTATTCGAAAATGGGTGGACTGCTTTGAGACTCAGGTACTCAAGTGACTCTTGTTCTTTTTGTTCTGCTTACAAGGCTGTACAAATATACTCAGTTTCTTCCTGCTTACATTTGAAAAGTAGACCGTTCAGTGTTTCTGGGGCTGTTATTTTTAATGTTTTTATGACCAAAAACTCATAGTTTGTTCTAGATGGTTTGGCAAGGTTTCAGTTTGGTCCCATGGGGGAATCGACTCCAAAGTGATTAAGTAATGGTTTTTAGATAAAGCAGAGTGATATATTGTGAAATGTCTGTAAAGCAGAGTGATATATTGTGAAATGTCTGAGTGCGGTTGTACTCTGATAACAGCACTCATAGAACACCACTTGTCCAATCAGACTTCTTCGTCAGAACTAACTGTTGTATAAGAAACATTAAAGCAGAATAAGGCAGCAGTTCCTGGTAAAATATTAAATACACTGTGATGAATCTTTGAAGATGCCGAACACACTTCAGTGTTTTAGCACATACTGCATATTTTTCATCTCATGTACTGGACAGACTTTAGATGATTTTGTCGCTCTCAGCACCTCAGGTTTTAAAATACCTTTAAATCTGAATTCGATTCCCACCTGAATCCCCAGCTTACTCCCCCATGCAGAAACCCAGTTAAGTCCTTAGCAGGGTGGGTAAAACAAGGACCTGTAACCTGAAGTTTTCCAGCTCAAGTCCTGGGAGAAGCTCGGCCTGTTTACCTTTAGACAGCTGCTTAACCTGAACTGCTCCAGTGCCCAGCTGCCTGAAAGGGGACGGTTTTAAATAGATAAGAAATGGGGATTATTTAAATAATAATAAGCAGAGGAAGAGCAGCATGAAGTAGCTGCTCCACAGCTCCACAGGCCTGGAGATTCCTGTCAGCACCTGGACCAGAGGGAGGCTGATGGATTAAGGGAGTAAACTATCTTTGTTTAGGCTGGGGGCAGTTTGGCTTTATAGCTGATTTAGGGTGAATAATGTCTCCCAGCCAAACACCCTCACTGACTTTTCATGAACCTTATTAATCTGCTTCCTAACCTGTGTGGCTCTATGGGTTAGAACTTAACTACAGGCTGATCCTGCTCTCTGATCCTTACTTACACGTTACTTTGGACTAAACATCTGCTAAACAAATGATCCACTGAATGCATTTGTTTTTTTCTTGTGTCTGACGTTAATTACTTGTTGACTGACTATTCTTACCTCATTCCTCATTTCAGGGTCTTTCATTGAATTTTCAGCAAAAGATTCCCCATCTCCAGCTGAAAAAGCAACATTTGGAGGCATGTTGGGTGGAATCATCTTTTTGATTATAGTCCAAAGTAAGTAAGTTTATAAATGGATTTCAGGAATATTGAATCAGAATTAGGCATAGTTGTATTTTTTCCACCTTGTTTTTATAGAAATGTGTGATGATTTACTTCATTTAAATCTGAATAATGTCTGTTTTGTTCACTGTTAATCTGTATCCAAAGGGCAGCATGGTGGTCCCCTCCTCTGTGTCTATGTGCTGTTTGCATTTTCTCATGGGGACTTATTCCCATTGGGGGCGGTGTGTGGCTCACTACGCTAAGCCTTTGTGCCTGTGATTGGAAGGGCACCCATTCAAACCCGGCCTTAGCAGATCTGCGGGCCTTAACTCCCAGCTCTATCGCTGTGGGTGGTAGCTCTTGACTGCCAAGTTTGTTTTCATGGAGAGCAAGAAGAAGCAAAAAGAGAATTTCCCCACATGGATCATCCATAAACATGAAACAATGAACATGTTTCTTTTTATATTCTCTGTTTGACATGCATTTTATGGTGACTAACTGTATTGTCTTCTCCTTTCAGCTGTCCACATTGTGGTTTGGACAAAATATTCCAAAGACAGAGAAAAAAGAGGGAAAATACTTGACTATGTAGTAGGAATAACTGGAATTATATTTCTGGTCGTTGTGGTTTCATCCATAAGTAAGTCTGTGTATAAGTTCCCATGTGTGCTGTTGGCATGTTCTTCCTGTGTTTGCACTGGTTCCTTCCATGCAGGGGTGTCATGCACCTTATTTTTTTGTGGTGGAACAGCTTTATATCCAACATGTGTATAATTGCCAAAAATTTAAATACATTTACAAACTGATCTGGGGCAGTCAGATTGAATTCCATAATCTGCCTGATGGTATAACACTTCCCAAAACATAATCACACATTACAAATGTGGTTCCTCTGTAAAGTCAGCCTGTTTATGCTCATTACAGAGAATGTAACAGCACACAGCATACAGTGTTGGTAACCATGGTGACTGATGGTATGTTTGTGTCTTTAAACAGCTAATGATACAGTATCATAAGTCAAACCATGAAATACCTTGAAGCATTTTCTCCAGTCTCCTGATAAATGTTTTGTGTAAAGTTGTAATATATTATCATTCTGTCCCTGTCCTGGTTGCATCATATTTCAATTTATTTACTCATACAAACATGTACCACACCACTGTCACTAAACTAACTGTCACTAAAACTAATTAACTGTCACTAAACCCTGCTGACCTTAACGGCAGTTATCAAGCCTCCAAGAGGCATCCCTCACTTTTTCTAGGCCAGATGACTGTGTTCTCTCTGCCTCAGCTTCTCTTAACATCAGCTCAGCCATCCTGCTATATGTCATGCTTGTCCTCAGTCTGCTGTTGTCAAACTTTAGTGCTGAAAAGGACCTTTTATTGCTACAATAGGTGACTGGCAGAGTGATAATAGGCTGGTAGAGTGAGCCTAAGTCAGGGTAGGGTTGCACAAGAAATGTATAAAGGACTAATGAGAAAGTTGGAGGACTTTGTTTGAGTAGCCATCTATAGTATATTGGCAAAAGTTTTGGGACACCTGTCTTTACACACACAATAATGAACTTTAATGGCATCCCATTCTTAATACATAGGCTTTAATATGGAGTTGACCCACCTTTTGTAGTTATAACAGCTTCAACTCTTCTGGGAGGGCAGTCCACAAGGTTTAGGAGTGTGTTTACTGTATGGGGATTTTTGACCATTCTTCCAGGAGATCATCTGTGAGGTCAGGTGCTGATGATGGATGTGAAAGCCTGGTTCACATCTCATCTCTAATTCATCCCAAAGCTGTTCTATCAGGTTGAGGTCAGGGCTCTGTGCAGGCCAGTCAAGTTCCTCCACACCAGACTCGTTCATCCATGTCCTTATGGACCTAGCTTTTTTTGCACTGGTGCACAGTCATGTTGGAACAGGAAGGGGCCATCCCCAGGGGCGGATCTAGAGAAATTTTCTTAGGGTGGCATGAGGACGGCATGGAAATCAGTTGGGGAGGCAAAATCAAAGCTGTTTCTTTATACATTTGAAGGTGTTACATTCTCTAATATGTACCATATATGGTTAAAATGCAGTAAGTATACACGTTTCATATAAATGTAGTCTATAACTTTCTTATTGGCATTAGCCCAAATAATTAAACATTTCAGTTAGATAAAAAAATAATACGCATTTTGATTTTATGTACTGTATAGCCTACATAACAAATAAGCATACAGCCCAATAAGTATAAAGATGAGGTGGATAAATTAAAAATACAAGTCCAGCATAAATTTGAAATTATGCAAATGCAGATTTAACATTCCTGTGAATACTAAAATAGGCTGACCAGATAATCCATGTCAAGGAGGACACTTTGAGCTACTTCAGGTTTTACAAACTACTTTCAAACTGAAAGGCTCCTGTGCTCGGCTAAATAGTTTGACTATGACTAGCTTTGACTGGTTTGTTTCCTTGACTGAAAGACTCATCCAGCTGTTTCACATTAGCATTAGTGGCACATACATGATTATAGGAGACTGACCAATAAGCACACAGCAAGAAGTGGTAAAGTGAAATCCGGGTCCTTTTAATTGAAATGGTAATTTACAATTCCTGTCCTAGCTCAGTGTGTCCTCCCTGACATGGGTTACCTGGTCACTTTATACTAAAACTAAAATTCATTGGCGTACACAAATTAAAGTTTGTCTTACGATTACCGCATTTTGTTTTTGATGATAATCGCAGGTTTCAGCCTATACTATAGCACAAAACAACACTAAATCATACATATTAACTGATCTCCCTGCACTCCATGTAGAAAATTTTAAACCTTGTTTTTCATGATTTATTGGGCTAATAACGCTTACCTTAATGCCATTTCCAGAGTGTAACTAAGGGTGTATTCGACTTCATGCAGCTGCTTACAGCGCTGGCTTAAAGCAATGGAGCGCTGCAAAACATCACCACGCGTCATCATGTCACATGGTCCAAAAACCTCGCGAGAGCAAGACGCAACCAGATCTCGCTCCACGTCCCGTCAGCTGCAGACAGACCTTAGCCCAAGTCGAATGTACCCATAGTTTTGAGGGGACACTATGAGCTGAACCATTTTTCAAGGTGGGGGGGTAATGTTATGTAATATATTCCGTTTTAGAATTCACGTTTAATGTTACTTGTAGCTAGACTTGTTCAAAGCATTAATGCTAGCTTATTTTAATAAACAACATAGTCATATGCAAAATTAGGGTGGCACTAGGGCTGGCAAGAGATTATTTTCCCATGAAACTGTGAGCATGAAATTTTCTAAAATGGCTTCAAATGCTGCAGCATTAAGAGTTCCTTTCATCGGAAGTGAGGGGCCAAGCCCAACCCCTGAAAAACAACCCCACACCATAATCCCCCCTCCACCAAACTTTACACTTATCACAATGCAGTCAGGCAAGTACCATTCTCCTGACAGCTGCCAAAACCAGACTCGTCCATTCGATTGCCAGACAGAGAAGTGTGCTTTGTCAGTCCAGAGAACATGTGTCCACTGCTCTAGAGTCCAGTGGCGGCGTGCTTTACACCACTACATCTGACATCACTTGGGGATGTAAGGATTGGATGCAGCTGCTCGGCCATGGAAACCCATTCCATGAAGTTCTCTTCGCACTGTTCTTGAGCTAATCTGAAGGCC
>JAODKC010000016.1:21790624-21803524 GCA_026777985.1 Mormyrops attenuatus | reverse complement strand
AAACAAGTCGATTGAAGTTACAAATGATTCCTATCTTAGGCAGGCTAGTACCGCCACATTTGTATGCTAGTTTCCCCGTGCTAGTCAGCATGGGTTAACATTCGTTTCATGACGTTAAACCCTCACTTTCGCTAATTTCTAGCACTGTAGGGTATTTTTCACACACACATTTCATTATAGCCTACTACAGTAGGGAAATTAAAGTCTCACCTGAATGTAGGTTCTCAGGTTGGTGTTGGATGTCTTAGACGTCAACAACATCTAAACACATATTTTTTCTCTGTCGATTCAACAAGTGTCATACATTTTTGCGGATAAGGGCACGGCGTGACGTCAGTGGACTGCTCCTCTTGTTCTCTTCCTGTCTCTCCCTCCTCCATCCTCTTGTGCTGTGTGTGACTGTGCGTGTGTCACTCTCGGTCGCTCTGCTAGTTCCACTGCCATACGCATGCGTGTTTCGATAGACAGGCAGTAGAAGCAGAGTAGAAGGTCGCACATACAGTAAACATGCTTTATTTCTGTCTGATTGTTGCGTTTCAAAATCATACTGCAGAGGAAACCTCTGCTTTTCTCAGACATATCCTGGAAATTGTAGCTTTTGTGGACGCTACGTCGCTACTTTATCAAAAAATAATTTCCAGTAGGTAACTACTGGAAAGTTATTTGATTCAGAAATCAGCGACGCTACAGGCAAACTACTAGAAAATGTAGTCAGTATCAACTAATAGCTTCGCTACATGTAGTGGCGCTACCGCCCATCACTGACTACACACAGCAAATGTGCCAGTGTTAAATTAACACTGCATGGTGTCTATATGGGTCCACACCAATCAGTGTTACATTTAACACTTTACAGAGTGCAGTGAGTGTTGTTTTTACAGTGCTAATCTTAATTAACTCTTATAGTGTTCGATTGACACCATAGAGTGTTAAATCACCGTGACTCCACCTCTTCCCAAATTGTAAGCTCATATGGGTGGCACACAGGTACAAAATGGGTGGCCCATATCTGCCCCATTTTAATATGCACACAAGAAGTCATATGAGGATCGTAAGAGACACCCCAGATTTACCCACCATCAGGAGAAAGACTATGACCCAAATTGACCATACAGCCTTTTTTCATTTTATATTAAAGCTTTATCAGCTCAGCTCTGGTCATTCTTGTAGACTGGAGACTTGTGTTTCTACAAGCTAAACAAAGCCATGTAATTACAGGCTCTTTTTTTAATATGTGATCTTGCTGAGTTAGGTACTTACTGTACAGAAAGAGTTTCTTGAGTGGTATACTGTTTTAATGGGGGCCCTGTATTTGATTCCCCAGTCGCACCCATAAATGATGGGTACTACATGCAGACAGGTATTAGGAGGGTTGTGACACCCTTTGCTGTGCAGCTCCTGGTATCGCCCACTCCCCTGTATACCAATGGTGCTGGATGTAAATTTGCATAGTATGACATGGTACTGGCTTTTAAGTTTTTTTTTTTTTTTATTCCACCACAATGGTGATGAATAGGACAAGAGAACAAAAACCCCAGATAGCACTGAAGATCCAAAAAAAAAAAAGGCTATCTGCAGCCAGATGACCGGTGTAGTTGGATCTGCTCTTGTATGTAGGCCCATACTGTTTCCTTTAGAATTACAAACACGCTCAAACTAAAATACTACTCAAGCCACCTTACATACATCAACTCAGACAGCACGAATGACTTCAAAGAATAAGTATAGAATGTGGTGGTGACTAGAATCATTGGCATACCATCCTTGATTGCGGTGGGAAATAATAAGCCTTGGTTTCTAAAAATTAAGCTTAATGAAAATTTCAATATTAAATGAGCAAAATGATTTGATTTGTTCTTCTATCCCAAGTTGAGGTCTAAAAGCAATGTGGCCACCATCCATTATATCTGCTTTAGGGGAAATGCACTCCTTTAGCCACTAGGAAAGCTCTCACCTTCTCTCAGCCCTGCTAAACAATAATGTTATGCAGTCTAACAAGTTTATTAACCTGTGTCAATGAGCACTGCCTTTACACTTTACCTGCTGAGAGACTAGTTTGATTATTTGTCTTTACCTAGTCGTTTCAAAAGCATGTTGAATTGCATACAACTGTTTAACTGTCACTGGATTTCGCCAAGACTGGTGCCATACATTTTCCTCACTTTTATGACACAGGTGACATTGATTACATTGTTACATGCTAAAAAAATTAACAATGAAAGTTTTCAATGTTTTTCCTTTAACTCATTTTCTCTCAATTTTAATGCACAAGCAAGATAAAAGTCAGGAAAAACAAGTGTGTTCAGTTTACATGAACCCACTTTTCATCTCATCAAGAGCTGAGCTAACACACAATTTACAAAAAAAGAAAAAAGGCCATGATGGGCAGAGTCTTTCTCATTACAGTGGATTATCAAAAAACAGCAGCTGGATGCCAAAATGGGTTCACATGAGTGCATATTAAAATAGGGCGGATATGGGCCATCCATTTTGTACCTGTGTGACACCCATATGGGCTTACAATTTGGGAAAGGGTGGAGTCATAATGATTTAACACTCTATGGTGTCAATTGAACACTATAAGAGTTAATTAAGATTAACACTGTAAAAACAACACTCACTGCGCTCTGTAAAGTGTTCAATGTAACACTGATTGGTGTGGACCCATATAGACACCATGCAGTGTTAATTTAACACTGGCACATTTGCTGTGCAGGGGCTTCTCAATATTAAATAGGTCAATATCAGCACCAATAAACATTTCTATTAAAAAACCGACAAACCCTTGAATTTGTCGGAACTGAAACGCGTTTTCAAATAAGATAAGATGGACTTTACAGATATTTAAAATACTTGAATAAATCATTGACTGTGATGAGAAACGTCCGCGGATACATTCGCTGAGGAATGACAGATTGTGTAATCGGGGTCTATAATCACCTTCTCCAGGCATACAGTTGCGCGATATCTTTCCGCTTCTTTGTTGAAGTGATGGTCAGTTTTGTGCCGCTGCATCAGACCAATGGTCTCACACCGAAGCCGAAGCCCCGCCTTTCAAACCCAGCTCGCCTGTCAGCTAAACCGGGTACAAGCGAAATTAAATATGGTCAGAAAGACGGTGTTCTATGTATAGATATGACGGATCCCCGCGGATCCTAAACAGGATAAGCGGTTATATGGAGGATGGATATAACGGATGTTATGTAACTGAAATAAATAGCGAGAGTTGCCTCTTATGGAAGTGGGTCTTTGTGTAAGAACAACGGTAATCTAATAGGATATGCGGATCAGAAATCTTATCGTTATTTTGATCTTGTTCAAGTTCGTCATTAACTCTGACGGTATGTACGTTTACATGGTAACTCGTATAATGTTTAAGAAACATTACTAGTTGGTTTTGTTATGGGTGTAGGGTAACGGAGGCCTTTTTCGCCATGTTTTTGAAATCATGATATAACAGATATTTTATGACAAATTTTTATTTGCACTGTCGATTTTGGTGATGATGTGAGTTTCTATGATACAAGACGCCGTCCAAGTAAAAGTTTTGTTTACTTATCTTCTAAATGAACTATTAATAACCATGCTGTTTAGCAGTCATGGCGTAGCGAATTTATCCGAAGTTCTAATACTGGGAGTTAGTTTCATACTACGCCTGTTACCGTAAAATGTGTGGGCGAACTAGAGCAAATATTAAGTTTATTATTTACATCTATGCCTATTTTGGTTAACCTCATATTCGATGTGCAGATTTCGGCTTTAATAAATTTCAGCAGAAGTCAGTTAGGACGTTTTCAATGACAGAATTGTGATTCCAAGTACAGAGACAGCGATGCACGACGATTATTTTTGCTGTTCGAGCCATTTCATAATTTATGCAAAATCTCGTTAATAGCGAAGGGAATTCATATGTCGTTTCAGCTGTTATTAGGTAGGCTATTGGTTTAACATTTTGGGTTCGTTGCACGCCCCTTGGTTTTCCAGATTGCCTTATAGGCGAATTTTAATCGGTATTTCACCGAGGTGAAATCAGTTTTAGGTTGGCCTCATGTGCACTTGTAGTGCTCATGTAGTAGTATAATTTGCACCCATTCGGGGGTCAGAAGCTCCCATTGCCATAGCTACTAAAAAAAATCTACTTAGCCATTTTTTTCAAATGATCATATAAAATACAATAAAGTGTTAAAATGAGTAAAATTCACTGTGCCCTGTGTATGTCAGGATGTTGTAGAATATGAACCCATTTTGGAGTTACTGGATCCCGTTGCATTGAAGTTATTGCAAGCAATCAGTATTTTATTATTCTGACAGTAATTCGTTGACGGTCCCTAAGTCAGCGGTGCGCGAGCTTCTCCGAGGCTATGTAATTGATCTGGACGTCTTTCAACCACCTTATGCCGGCTAGCGAGAATGAACCACCGCCGCTAAGTTTGGAGAGTGTGGATCTGAATATCCGTCGAATATCCAACCTAAAACTGATTATTTCAATGTTCGTATATCTCCGTATAACGTCCAGTACATGAATCGGTTAATAACTTTAAAACAAGACGAGACAGGCACATCTAATGAAGTGTGGGAACAATGCAAACCTCTTGGATCTTCCAGCTATTTTTGTCTGTACTAGTTATTGATTATTATATTTTATCCATTTAATGTGCAATGGGGCAATACACTAATGGGGTAATATATCTAAAACTAAACCAGATAGGCACACCTAGTAAAGTATGATTGAACAATGGACTCTAAAGAACAATGCACACCCCCTGGATTTTCAGGTTATATCTGCCTGTAATAGTTATTAATTATTACTGTCCTGCCAACCATGACGCCAACACCAGAGTCCAAGCAACCAGGTTGTGGAGGTTGGGCAGTTGGCGTGACAATTACATTGTATCCATATTATATGCCACTGGGGCAATACATGAAAGGGTTAATAGCTCGAAAACAAAATGACATAGACATGTCCTGTCAAGTGCGCATTCATCAGTGGACTCTGGGGGACAATGCATACATCTTGGATTTTCAGGGTAACTTTCTCCATAACAGTTACTAATTATTATATCATATCCAAATTATATGCCATTGGGGCAATACATTAATGGGTTAATAGCCATTGTACCCCAGAGTTCACTGATGAATGCACACTTGACAGGACATGCCTAAGTTTTTTTGTTTGCACAGCCCTTGGATTTTCAGGGTAACTTTCTGTATAATGGTTATTAATTAGTACATTGTATTCATGTATTATATGGCTTTTAGATCTATTAACACCTTGGTATATTGCCCTATTGCACATTAAATGGATGCAATATAATAATCAATAACTAGTACATGCAGACAAAAATATCCTGAAAATCCAAGGGGTGTGCATTCTTTCCTAGAGTCCACTGATCCAAGCACATTTCATTAGATGTGCTTGTCTAGTCTTGTTTTAAAGTTGTTACCCCATTAATGTATTCTCTCCTTAGACATTTTACGGATACATACAAACATTGAAGAATTAAATAAAATTCACCTGTAAAGCAATCTGGAAAACCAAGGGGTATGCAACAGTTACCACGAACCCAAAATGTTAAACCAATACCTCATTACAGCTGAAACGACATATTATCTTGGCTATTAACAAGATTTTGCATAAATTATGAAACACACAATTCTGTCATAATTTTTTTAAATTTTATTTAACCTTTATTTAACGAGGTTTATCCCATTGAGATCACAGATCTCTTTTGCAAGGGAGACCTGGCCAAGGTAGCAGCAACACAGTGTCAGTACAAAGTCTTACATAAAATTACATAAAAACATACTCAAACCGTACATTTGCCTACAGACAACCTAGTCTCCAGAGTCTTTACCAAAGCTTTAAATTCATTCAAGGGTATTAAGTTGTGCAGCTTGAAGAGTGTTCCATGCGTCAGGTGCTGAAAACCTGAAGGCATTCAGTTCTTACTTTAGGAACAACCAAGAAAGTCCATCGAGTGAAGATTACAACCTCCTTGCTTCTAGATCAGGAATGATGATACAGTAAATAGAAAGGAAGTTTACATGGCTTTGTATATGAACACATACTAGTGACTAAGGCGAGGAGCTTGTAAAGATGACCATTTTACTTTAGCATAAAGCACACGGTGATGAGTAAGAGAACCACTGTTTGAAATGAACCTCAGTGCTCCATGATACACAATATCTAACATGCGTAAACAATGAGCAGATGCATGCATATACAATACATCACCATAGTCAATGATAGGTAAAAACGTTGATTCAACTAGTTTTAATTTTACATAGAAAGATAAGCAAGATTTGTTTCTATAATAAAATCCTAAAAGGTGACTTCAGCTTTTTTGTTACACACTTAATGTGTTCCTTACAAGATAGGTGGTCATCAATTAAAAGTCCTAGATATTTAAAATTAGACACCAATTCTATTTGTTTACCATTTCTTGTTAAAATTTTCCCAGGCAATGTTAATCAATCTGTTTTTGAAGTGGTGAAGAACATAAGTTTTGTTTTGTCTGCATTTAAACCGAGTTGTAGCTGACAAAGTTGTTCCTGTACTTTGTCAAAAGCATCTTGAAGATATTCCAAGGCCTTTGCAGGAGTAGGTGTCAGCTTAAAGTTGAGTTTGGAATGTTCCGTCCCAGGTTATTTATATATATATACTGAACAATAATGGGGCAAGAATCGAACCTTGTGGGACCCCCTTATGAACTTGCAATGAATCTGAGGTATAATCTTGTGCCTGAACTGCCTTGGTTCTTCCTGTGAGATAGTTTGCAAACCACGCAACTGTTTGTTTGGAAAAACCGATATCTATAAGATGATCAATAAATATTTTTAAATATCAACAGTACCAAAGGCTTTAGATAAGTCTAAAAACAAAGAAAGGCAACACTGCTTGTCATCAAGGGCTTTTAAGATGTGGTTTATGACCTTCATCACAGCAGTGGTAATGCTATGATTTTTCCGAAAACCTGATTGATATGATGAAAGGACAGAATTTTTATATAAATATTCTTTTACTTGCACATTGACCAAAGATTCAAGCACTTTTGCAACAACAGAGAGTATAGAGATAGGCCTATAATTATCTAGAATAGTTGGGTCACCCCCTTTCAGGAGGGGGATAACAAAGGCTGATTTCCAATCTTTGGGAATTTCGTTTGATGACAATGATAGATTAAAAATATAACACAGTGGTTCTGCTATGATTTCAGATGCCAATTTTAAAAAGACAGGCTCTAAGTTATCTGGTCCAGATGAATTTCTGGGATTTAGTTCTTTTAGAGCCCTTACCACCTCTGATGAGATAAATGGACTAAGATTAAAGACCTGCATATTTTCACAGATACGGTTTTGAAATTGGTGATTAGACAAATAACCAGATGAAATAAAATGTCAATTAAAGTAATTTAACATTGCTGTCCTGTCAGTTACTCTGACATCATCGACGAATATACTGGGAGGGAGATTAGTTGAGTCATTGTTAGCAGACAATGATTTGACAGTTTTCCAAAATTTCTTTGGATTATTGAGACTTCCCAAGGTCGTGGACAAGTAAAATTCGGCTTTAGGTTTTCTAAGCAAAAGGGTAACTTTATTTCTAAGTTGTCTAAAGTTAAGCCAGTCGGTCTCTAAATTAGACTTACAAGCCCTGGCCAAAGCAGCGTTACGTTTACACAGTAGATCTGCCAGGTCTGTTGAAAACCTATTAAAGCCGGAAAACTGAATATCGAATATGAGGCTAACTTAACCGCGGTCTATTTTGAATAATTTCTGCTGTAAGTTGTTATCACTGTTGAACCGCAATGTGGGGGCTTATTGCTCAACATAACCTTGTTTGTCTAATTTTTAATCAATTTTTAAAGTTTGTAGCCTAAACTACATGCGCCTTATTTGTATCCTAAACAGATATTGGCTAGGTAACACGTTACGGTCGAATTTATAATGCTCTAGCCAGCAGATTTTTTGTTATTAGCTGCCCCCTGGTGAAAATCCCCGGCATCTGGTGGTGGCAGTTTTTTCATTTTTTTCTCAGGAGGGGTGGCTATAGCATGTCAAGTACAATATATGTGGTGCAAGGATGCTGTAAGGGGGGGCGGGGGAGGAATTAGGATGATTCCAAAGGTCCCTGAGTGACAGGCGGCCTAAAGATGTGGAAAATAACTGCATTGGTTTGGACTAGGAGGCCCAATATGATATGGGGCCAAAGCGCCTCTGATGTAGTGTATCAACCAGTGCCAAGTATAGTCACATACTACTAAAGAAAATGTGTATTTTGTGCTTATTTAATATTTTGTTGTCATGAAATGATTTTATATCTCTTATTCCTGTGGTAGGTTTCCTGCTACACGGCTCTGCTGGTCCTCTAACAGCCCGGCTGGGAGGAGCTGTACTGCTGCCCTGCTTTGTGGACAGACCCCTGCCTTTGGAGGAGCTGGAGGTGGACTGGAGAAGGACTGATTCAGACACCATCGTGCACCTATTCCAGGAGAATCAGAGCAGACCTGAATCACAGGGGGACGCCTACAGGGGCAGAGCCCACTTTTTCTCTCAGGAAATCCCCAAAGGCAACTTCTCTCTGTTGCTTGAGGGTGTGAGGACTGCAGATGCAGGAGTGTACAAGTGTGTGGTTTATACAGAGCAGGAGCAACATGAAACATGGGTGGAAATGCAGGAAGCAGGCAAGTGAGCCTTTCTGTTTTATGGCTTAAGACACATGGGCTTGTATTATCATTTGAATTGATCATTTTGTTGGTGTGTGTGGAGTAACGGTGTAATTCATTGGCCCCAAGGAGATTAGATCTAATATGATTATTACCAATGATTATTACGCAAAGTCCCAAGCACCCCCAGCTGTTTCCAGTGACCTGGCAAATACACACAAGGCACATACACACAAAAACACCAATGTGTGCGTTCACATAACAATTACACACACACAATCACACACACTCAAAGCGTTCAAATAACAAGGTAAAAGTAAGACCAGCATTCCAAGTTTTATAGCTCGGAAAGTTGGAAACCTCAGGATAACAGCAATGACCTTGATTTAAAAGTTCTGGGCCTAGAGCAAGCTGGTACCCCTAGTCTCTGATTTTTTTTCATTCACTAAGTGTCTTTCTGATTGGAAATGATACAGGCGAGTCCCAAAAGATAAGACAATGTACAAGAGGTATAATTGGGGGAAAAAATAATTAGTGGATTATTTGCAACCGGTTTGAATAATTTCAGACATTCTTAAAAATGTTAATAAAACATAGAAATAATTTCTTTTCTATATATATATTAGGGCAGTCAAAATTAACAGGTTAACGCGGATTAATCCATCATCATGATTAATCTGATAAAAAATTTTTACGCAATTAACCCATCTGCAGCGCAGAATGACTCAAAATCCCGGAAATGTCTCTGTCAACGCATTTTGGGCAGTTTTGGTGCGTTCCATTTGCCCTCGGAACTCGTATTCTGAATCAGATTCCAAGTTTTGAAGTCGGAAGTGACGACATGCACGCTCCCATTTCTCGGAGATCCGAGAAATATCTCTGAGCAGCACAGAGGATCCCGAGTTCAGAATACAAGATGGCTGTACCCATTATCAACAGAAGTAAAGTTGTAGTTATACTGTTTACTTCTCATTTGTGGCTTATTAAATCAGTCGCATACACTATACCGTCCAACATATCTGTGGACGTGTTGCTACGGAGTTTTATACGCAAAGCACTGCGTGTAATGTGTTATCAACTGATATTGCTAACAATGGCAATTAACCGGGCTAGTATTGGATTTCATGATGAGTCGGATTATTTGTCGGATTTACGGATTTACATGAATGTTCAAGATGTTCAATAAACATGTTAAGTGCATATATATTCCCTTTTTTCTTGAGTCTGTTTGCTCATGCAAAATGAAATGTGATTAATATAGATTAAAAATGAATATTTAATCGTGATTAATCGAAATTAATCCACAGCAACCCTGTGATTAATCTGATGAAAAATTTTAATCGTTCGACAGCACTAATATATATATATATATATAAAGAAGAATACTTTCTTTGTTTACACCCCCCCCCCGCCCCCACTGCATTCCTGAGGGACTCGTAAATATGCCGAAGGGTGGCTTTTAACGTTCCTTTTGTCTCATCCACTCCATACAACAAATGAATGAATTAATATGATTAATATGTGTGTTGTTAAACACTGATATCCAATTATTGCCTAAGTTAACCACAAATTATCATTTACGAATGTTTAATTGAGACCATTACTCTAGGAAACCAATAACCTCTTATAAATTGACCTAGGATTAAGATTTACTGTTCGTAATTTGGAATAGAACTTGGAATAAAACTTGGAATTTGCCTGGAGTGCTTGAAAGCTCTTGATGTTGCTGGGCTGTCTTGACTGACACTTCAACATTGTGTGGACATTGGGGACAATGCTTTTGGATGGGCAGACTAGGCTGGTCTGGTGCCAAGTGCACGTATGAACACCCTTATGTTAGAACATGGTGTGGAATGGACAAACTATGGTTAGCACAGAAATCCAATAACTGATCACCACTCAGATTCCGATCGGGCAGGCTATTCCTCCCAATCACATCCTTCCAGATTTCACTGTCATTACCCATGTGAGTGTTAAAGTCCCCCAGCAGAACAATGGAGTCCCCAGAAGGGGTGCCTATCAGCACCCCCTCCCAGGGCTCCAAGACTGGTGTTCGGCGTGTATGTACAGACAACAGTCTGAGCCAGTCCCCCAACTCGAAGTCGAAGAGAGGCAACCCTTTCATTCACCATACCGGCACCAAACCGGGGGGCTGTAAGTAGACCCAAACCTGCCCGGCGCCTTTCACCATAGGCAACTCCAGAATGGAATAGAGTCCAGCCCTTCTCCAGGAATTTGGTTCCAGAGCCCAAACCATGCGTTGCAGTGAGCCCAACTGTATCTAGTTGGTATCTCTCTACCTCTCGCAACAGCTCAGGCTCCTTTCCCACCAGAGAGGTTATGTTCCACGTGTGAGCCAGTTTTAGTAACCGAGGAACAGTCCGTCGAGGATCCAGCCTTCGATTGCAATCCCCTCTACAGTGCACCCGACCCCCACAGCTCCCCCTGCAAGTGGCAGGCCCCCAGGGGGGCGAACCCATGTCTATGCCTGGTCAAGCCTCATGGGTGGAGGCCCAGCCACCAGGCGCTCGCAACCGCACTTCCGCTCCAGGGTGAGGCCCCAGTCTCTCCATCCCGGCGGGGTAACATCCTCCTTGATTTTCTTCATCATAGGGGTCAATATGAACCGCACTTAGCCTAGTCGCTCACCTAGGACCAGTCTGCCTTGGGAGACCCTTCCAGGGGCAATTGCCCCCAACAACATAACTCCTAGGATCACAGAGACACAAAAACCCCTCCACCACGATATGGTGGCGATTCCAGGAGGGGTGTTTGTACATTGTAAATATTTTTATTTTATACATGATAAAAAACGCACAAATGTCAGGTTGCCAGATTGGGTGAATCTTCCTGTTCTTGTTCCAGAGCTGCTGGTGGTGACGGGTGCAGATGAGCCTGTCTATGCACATGCTGGGGAGGATGTGACTCTCAGCTGCTCTGTGGACACCCATGTTAGTGTGACAGAGCTTCAAGTGAAATGGATAAAGACAGACAATGACGGTGACATCTTGGTGCTTCTGTATGATAATGGAGAGAACAGACCAGAGTCACAGGAGGAGAGATACTCTGGAAGAGCTGAGTTCTACACTGAGGAAATTCACAAAGGAAACTTCTCAATGAAACTGAGGGAAGTCATAATGGAAGACAAAGGAGAGTTCAGGTGTGAAGTCCACTCAGATACTGATTTTGCCAATACAACTGCCAGGATAGCAGCACTAGGTGAGTTGCTAGAAGGACTCATTTAACGTGCATGTATTAACCTTCGGATTGTGTTAGCTTTCTGCACTTATCTATTATGTTACACGGGTCGGTCTTAAATCAGGCATAAAATACCCTTAAAACAATTATTTATCATCCAATTGGTTACCTTGTTAGGCTTCCTTATCCATGAAAATATTGGTTTTAATATTTTTGGTGTGGCTTTCTGTACCTTTCTTTTGACAGCATACCTCTTGTTTTCAATAAAAAATAATGGTAAAATAAGCCTCAAGTGAATTAAAAAAATAAACTGAATTGTTCTTATCTTGCCTTACATGTCTGGGCATGCCTTGCCTAGTGAAATTTTTATTTATTTATTAATTTTGTTTATATAGAGGTTCCTGATGCAGTACACAAATATATGTGGTGCTTATATGCATTTTAAACTTACAAATGGGTCGGTGCCTACCCCAACACCAGAGCTGTCATAATCTTGACCAGAGCATTTATAATTTAGTGATTTTTTTTTGTTTAAATAGAGGATCCAGACAAAGTGAAAAAGCCTCCATGCAGTAAACAAATTTATGTGATGCTTTTACGCATTTAAAACTTACAAATGGGTCGGTGCCGACCCTAAAAGAACAGGAAGGTTAAATTGATGTGAGAGGGATATAGGGCTTTCGAAGGAACAAACAGGCACGCTTAGGTCCCAAAACAAACACTTTATTAAAAGTAATACAAAATAACCTTGCATTAAAATCAATACCAAGATATTATATCAAAAGCAATGCAAAAATAACCTTGTATAATAAGTGATATCAAATAGTATATATCATACGAATTAATATACAGTGGAGGAAATAAGTATTTGACCCCTCGCTGATTTTGTAAGTTTGTCGATTGACAAAGAAATGAAAAGTCTCAGAACAGTATCATTTCAATGGTAGGTTTATTTTAAAAGTGACAGATAGCACATCAAAAGGAAAATTGAAAAAATAACTTTAAATAAAAGATAGAAACTGATTTGCATTTCATT
>JAODKC010000016.1:21702864-21714405 GCA_026777985.1 Mormyrops attenuatus | reverse complement strand
GGGGAAGATTCAAAACATATTTCACCCTCTGTCCCCTTTAGCTGAGGTAGGATTACATCATTGTCTGTAGCAGCAGGCTAAACCGGCTGATGGGAGAGAAAAGGTCTGACAGGAAGTGGCAGAACGCCACAAATGTTCCATCCTCCACGGTGGCTTTGGGCTGCAAACATCTCAGTTTTCATTCTCAGCTCACATACAACCCCAGAATTAAACTGCTTTTAATAATGAAATACAGTCCTCCTTAAAACAGTGAGATTCTAACCTTTCTTGCTCTGCCAGCTGTGTCTGCAGTGGCTGAGGCACCTGTCAGGTGATCCATCTGCATATATACTGCAGCAAACTGCCCAGAACTCTGGGTGCTGCCGTCCTTCCCTGGTTTAGGAAGCTGCTCACACTCCAGCACACATGGGGCAGCCTCCTTGTCCCTTTCACCCCACCGGCTACATTCACTGTGACTCCAGTTTCAGCTCCCGATTGTTTGAGCTCACTCATCGATTTGGGCTGAAGTGGTATGTTTTCCAGATGAGGTGGAGCAGGTCATGTACCTGCCCAGTCATAGAGACGTCCCTTTGAACACTCAATACCCCCAGCTCCAATCTTTAGATAGAACAGAATATAACATATAATTAGGTTTTTATAGAATTAATATATTTACAGGTAAATGTTAAACTACAATATAGCTGTGTGGCCTGCAGTGTAATGGAACAGCAAAGGACCCAGCCTCTGCTTGGGGGAGTGATTTCACTCCACCTTTGTGGCCCAGAGTAACAGCTGCTCCATCTGCCCCAAGGCGATGGGTTTGTCCAACCAGTTTGCACATTTTGGACCGAGGCTAGCAAATGCTTTCTGGTTACATCATAACATGCATTACATGAAGCAAACAGATATTGAATTCGTTGTCATTATTATCATATTTCATTATTTGGACTTTTTAAATTTGTAATGCACAATGAACATTTTACATTTCATTTGTACATTAATGACAATCTGCACTTTGTAATTTATGTGATATCTGCTTTCACACTGAAATTTCCCTCTGTGTATAAAAAGTACTTTGTTTTAAAATTTACCCTGAACAGGCTTATATATTACCCTTGTGCCTGTTTTGTGTTTCTGTCCTGTTTCCGGTGCCCCGTTAACCCTCTGGGCCCGAGTGCATCGTCAGTGATGCAGCGCATTTTTCACGTCTATTTCTGTTTATATCTCGCTAAAATCTTCATGTTGGATCATGGAAAAAACACTGGCTAAATCCCTAATCTGTCTTCCTTTCAAAACGAACATTGTCAGAAGTATTAAAGTTTTTAAAATTAGGTTAAATCGGCAAAAAAGTAAACCACGTATATATATTCTATATTATATTTAATATTATATATATTAAAAATTTAGGTTAAACATGTAGAGTATTTTTTCATGGTCATTAGTCATAGCATTATATTTTAACAGAAATCACTCACACAATTCTTACCTTCTGTATGGACGTGTTCAACCTCAATACGGCCAATTAGGATATTGGACGGTCTTCCAGGTTCAATGACACGGACAAAAACAATCTCACATTCTCAGCTGGAAATATCAGTGTCATTATCTATCATAATTGACAGACAGGACAAAGGCAGTTTTGTCCGCAGTATTTTCCTGGAGGTTGTCTTATATCAGGCCAATGAACTGAGCACAGGCTGTCGTTGGCATAAGCTGGATTAACGTTCAACCTGTTCTTTTTCTTCAGTGTGACCTGAAATTTGAATTTGGTGAACGGGAGTTCCTCTTTCCATTTGCTCCAGTGAGTGATCTAACCACTGCAATGCAGTGGGGGTGAGGGGGGTTAGTTAGTTTTTCAGGTAACATCAGTCCCTGCAGGATTCATGTTTCGGTAAAGGGGAGCATGCCAGAGATACAAGTGAGGATGTGTGACAGGATAGAGACGCCATTTTACACCAGTCCAGCCCAGCTGTGTATTTTTTAAATATTTCCTTAAAGTTTAATCTGGACCCTTTTTGTAGGTCTGCCTTCACTTTCTTCAATAGTTTGTCAAAATTTATTTTTTGTAGCCCTTGAAAGGAATGGGTAATGTTGATTATGAAAACTTTCCGATGAGTGATGGAAAGGTATCTGTGCCTGTGTGAGCTGTTTGGCTGGAGAGTTTATCGGGAAACACACTGATTTTTTGAAGTTGATTTTATAGCCTGAAAATGCACCAAATCATCTAGAATTTGTGTTATTTTATCTGCACTGATGGCAAAGCCTGTTATGTAGAGTAATAGATCGCCTGCGTACAGGGAGACACAATACTCTGCGTTTCCCCGTCTTATATCCTGCATATGTGCTGATGATCTCAGCATTATGGCTAAAGGTTCTATAGCTCATGCGAACAGCAAAGCGACAGCGGGCATCCTTGACGGGTTCCGCGTGACAGTGGAAAGTGTGCTGAGTACTGACTATGCGTGAGAACACGATCCTGAGGTGATGAATAAAGACGACATATCCAGGAGGTCAAGATCCTACCAAATCTACATTTTTCCAGCTATTTAAACAAATACCCCCATTCTACACTATCAAAGGCTTTTTCCACATCGAAAGAAAGTACCACCTCAGGCTTAGTTGCTTTAGGTAAAGCAAAAATAATATTAAGCAGACGGCGTTTGTTTGAGAATCAGTGCCGTCCTCTGATGAAGCCAGTCTGATTCTCAGAGATTATTGAGAAGAAACATGTGATTCTATAAAAAAGCAAAAACAAGATCTAAAATAAGAATAAGATTTATGCATAAAACAGAATTATGTAAAAAGAATACAGGGACTGATTAAAAATACTAAGTATTAAAAGCCAGGGTAAATAAATAGATTTTAAAAGCTTTTTAAAACAGGAATGTCGCACATCGGATGGAACAGAATGCCCGATCAGGCCTGCAGTGGAGATACAAACCCTGGCGCGCCTCCACCCGCACCTGAGGTCCCGGCTCCCGACGCTCTGGCCCCAGCAGTTCCGGTCCCGGCAACGGCCGCGCCGTTCTGCAAGGCTCTGGTCCCGCCGGCTGACGCGCCGTCCTGCGTCCTGGTGACTGACATGGCACCCTTCTATGGGGCTCATGTTCCAACACCCGACGCTCCGGCCCCAGTGGCTCCAGTTCCAGCGACTAACGCACCCTCCTACGGGGTTCCTGTCCTGCCGGCGCTTACTGTTCCTGTCCCGCCCGCGCCTACTGTTCCTGTCCCGCCGGCGCCTGCTGTCCCTGTGTTGCCTGACCTGCCCATCCTGGAGCTGCTGAGCCCAGTAATCCCAGCGGCCGGTATGCTGGCCAACGCTCCAGCCTTAGCGGTTGCGTCCCCGGCAATGGCCGCGCCGCCCTGTGTGACTCCTGTCACGGCGGCTGCGTCGCTGCTCCGTAAGGCTCCAGTCCCGGCAGCTGAAGCACCGACCAGCGAGGTCCCAGTCCTGGTGACTGCAACGCCATCCCCTGAGGCCCCGTTCCTGTTCAGCCTCCAGCAGTCCTGACCCGGCTGTCCTTCTTGTTTTACCCGTCTCTGCCATGCCTGTTTTGCCCGTGAATCCTGTGCCTCCAGTCCTAGACCCACCCGTGCTGACCTGTCCTGCTCCGCCTGATGTCCCGGCTCCACTGGTTCCTGAGGGTCCACCTCCAGACCCTGCTCCCCTGAACGTAGTCCTTGTCCCCAAGGAGGTCCCGGACTGCATGACAATCGCTCCTCCTCCCTTGATGGATAGCTGTGTCTGTCCCCAGGGCTGAGCAGCGGGGGGCAAGACAGAGTCATCTGCGAGACACACAGCCAGCTGCAGGGCCTTTTCCTCCAGTGACCCCCACCCGGCATACACTGTCAGCTCACACTGAGCGTCGGACGGTTCCCAATCTGACCTACCTGAGCACTTGGGGGTTTTTCAGAGGCAGCGTGACCAAACAGATATGGGGGTGAACCGGGGTGGGGGGCAGTAGGCGGAGCCATCCTGACCATGTCCTCCCCCAGGCAGAGCCCTGTGTATCGTGACACGTTACTCCTGTGACCATCATTAAAATTATCTGCCATTTGTGTCACAGTCGCCATTCTGTTGGTTTGTCCCAGACAGGATCGCCTTCATTCACATCTCACATTGATGAGTCTTGGCCACCCAACATCCTGTCAGCAGATCATGGTTTTTCCCTCCTAAGACTCTCTCAGTAGGTACTCACCACGGCTGGCTGTCAGCTCCCCACAAGCCTTGCTGTATTGGAGATGCTCTGACCCAGTCATCTGGCCTTAATGATTTGGCCCTTGTCAAAGTCACTCAGATCTTTATCTCTGTGCTGTTGACTACCAAGTATCAAATCAAAATATCAAATGTTGGCTTACTGTCTAATATATCCCAGACCTTGATATGCCGTTTTCACCAGATAGTCAACAATATTCACATCACATCAGGGTAGTCATAATGTTTTGGCCCATCAGTGTATGAAAATATAATAATGATTTAAAATTTAATAAAATAATAAAAATAGTATTTACCCATTACCTTAATATTCGAGTATTCTGTTTTTCAGGATATTTTATTTTAGTACTATGTATTTTTTAATTTGTTTGCACCATGTTTCCTTGTTTTCACTGCATACTGTCTTTGTCTGTTTTGCACTATGTATGTCTCTCTATGCTCTTCACACTTGTTGCTTTTTGCAGAAGAATTTCTTTGTGGAATCGATTATATTTTTCTTAAATTTCATAAAGTGTCTCTAATCAAAATTCTTCTGAAATTCTGTTACATAAACATAACATGAGCTGGACACAACATACACATTTTTGTATTCTGAATATGTAACACAGGTACCTGTATTCCACTACAACCCAACCCTGGTGTCATGTGACTGGAAATGTGTGAACTGTACCTTTATAAAGGGAGCCTAAGGAAAATCAGCTGTTTAAATGAGGAAAACCTGTGATTTATTAAACATAGACATGATGTTACATTTTATATTTATGATAATAAGATGAGGCATTAGTTTGGATAATTATACATCACAGACTAATGTAATCTTTCCCTTTTCAGAATATTCAATTCCGATTGCAGTGGCTGCTTTGGGAATCTGTGCCTGCATCATTATCAAGTATTATTTATTGTATCATGAAGAAAAGCGCTTGGAGGGATTTTACTGTAAGTATGAAAATTTAAACTGACCAATATTCAGCTTGTTTGTCACTGTCACTGATAATTTACATGAGTCACCCTTTAAAATGAGTCATCAGAGTGCAATTAAACCCCATGTAGTTCGCAAAATTTGACTCTCCCCTGTTTGTATGTAGTTTAAAATTGTAACGCTTTGAATAATGATGCTTTTTGAAATATTGAGTACAGAAAAACGGGCTTCGCTCCTATGAATATAACAGGGTTTCAGAGTGCTGACCACAAAGAAGAATCAGCACAGGGGACAAAAACAGGTCACAATTAATATTTTAGCGCAGAGGTACCGGCAGGCAGCGCAGGATGTTGGACTAATGCCAGATTGTAAATAGTTCCAGTAATCGCCCATGTCATTAAAAATGTGCTGTGTGTTACATCATGTATAGTGGCTAATGTTCCTCGTTGTACGTAGTGTGTGTGTGTGCATGTGTGTGTCCGACCACCGTATGTAATAGAGTAAGCAGGGCGACGAGCACGGTGGGCAGTGCGAGTGTGTGTGATTGCAGTGGTATGGGTGTAATAAACGCCATCTGGTGATTAAACTCTGAACTATCTCTGCTGTCTAATTATTGAGAGCATGGCTCACCGACCCACTATTACAATATTATTATTTTTTACTGAACGTTGCTGCAGACGCATTTCGGCATAATGCCTTCCTCAGGGTGGTGCATGCAGTGGGCTCGTCTGGTTTAAAAAGACTCATCCCTGCTGGAAAACCAATGAAGATACAACAGGTGTCACCAGACCATCACCTACCTGAAGTTCTGCTGCCAACAGGGACTGTCTGTGGTCTCTGTCAGGAAATCCATGATCCAGCAACAGGTGGAGGTGCTGAGACCAGGCAGGGAAAGGTTTTCAACCACCATGTGTGGAATTATGGTATTAAATGCTGAACTAAAGTCTATGTACAGCATTCCGACATAAACAAGGCAGCACTGTCTGGAGTCTGGAAAATATAGCATCTTCTATAGGCCGGGTAGGATGATATGGAACTGGAGTGGATCCAATGAAATGGGAAGGTTAGCTATGATGTGACCTTTACTGAGCCGTTTTAATTATTTCACTAAAATCACCATCATTGTAACAGGACTGTAGTCATTCAAGCAGGTGGCAGCTGTTTTCTATGCTACTGGAATGATTATATTGGACTTGAAGCACTTGGGGACTGTGGCCTGGCTCAATGAGATGTTAAAGATGTCTGTTAAAACATCTGTCAGTTATTCAGCACAGTCCCTAAGCACAGGACCAGGAATGTTCTCAGGTCCTGCTGCTTCTGCATGTCAGCTGTGGTGATCGTAAAGACCTGCTCTCCAAATGCTTGTAGAGGTCTCTCCCCTAGTGTGATTTCTGTTCCCTCAAAGCGTGCAAAGACTTTATTGATCCTGTCCATAAGTGTAGTTTCACTGTCATCAATCTGCAGCTGGGTTTTATAATCGGTTCTGGCCTGGATTCCCTGCCACAACCACCTGCTTTCTCTGCTGTTTATGAAGCAGCCACTGATTTTCTTCAACATGGACCCGTTTGGCTTTTCTAATCCCAGCGATTGATCAGCCCTCGCTGAGTGGAGAGCAACCTCATCCCTGGATCTGAAGCTTATGACAGTCAGATCAGCACATTTGGCAGCGTATCCGGTCACTGTCTCAGCATATTCCTAGATGTTTATGTGATAATCATGGGAAGCTGCAGCTCAAAAATGCTCTATCCGGTGTTAAGGACGCAATACTTAACTGCTGAAGTTGCTCCTGCTGGTCAGACTGTAATGTATGATTTCACTGTCCCGGTCTGTTTCAGAAGTGGTCTGTAGGCTGGTGTTAACATAACAGACAGATGGTCCGAGTGGCCTAGGTGGGGGGCTGGGGGTAGCTCTATACACCATGGGAATATTTGTGTATGCCGAGTACAATATAATTTTGCCCTTGATGACAAAATCCACATACTAATGGAACTTGGGGAAAATGGTTCTCAGATTACTGAAGTCAGTAATCACCAAATCAGCCCCCATCAATCACCAAAAAACTGTCCAGGTACCCAGACTGTAACCCACTAATAGTGCCATACAGCCCACACAGTGTCATTAGCATTATACAGCTGCTACAAAAACAACAGCGAATTCTCTCTGCAAGTTAAAAGGCCGACATTTAAGAATAAGGAATTCTGTCTGTGGTCAAATGTGTTTAGCAGCTACTGTAACATTCGTACACCAGGCGTCACTGATGTAAACACACACTCCCTCGCCATCAGTCTTACTGCAGCTAGTGGAATCTCGGTCAGTCCCGAAAGACGTCAGCGCTGCTAGCTGGATGGCTGCATCAGGGATGTTATCATGGAGCCAGGTTTCAGTGATTACAATCACACAGCACTCCTTCAGCTCCCAACGTGTGCGTCACTGTAAATGAAGCTCATCTAGATTATTTTCTAAAGTGGATGTTGGAAAGTAGAGCTGACGGTATCACTGGTCTGGTGGGGTTAGCTGTTAGCTTAGCATGCTTCCCAGCTCTCTTTCCTCTCTTCTGTCTCCTCTCGCTCTGCTTGCATTTCCTCCTAACCTGGGAGGCTGTAACATATGATATTAATGACTCAGCCTGACTCAGGCTCCTCAGCAAACCAAATTGGCCCGGTTTCTCTATATCACACAAAAAGGCACAGATGAGGTCCTAATCTTTCCTTGTTAAAATATCCATCGGTCATATTTTTGATGACAATTAGGATACATAAGACGCATAATACAAGGAATAGTTGCATTGCCAAAAACCTGAGGGGCTGATGCATCCACGCGAGTCACCACCTTTTCAGTGCAGTATTTCAGAGTGTGCTCAGCTGTGCAATATTGCAGAGTGTGCTAAGCAGTGGAGTATTGCAGTGTGTGCTCGGCATGTCATTATTGCAGAGTGTGCTCAGCAGTGCAGTATTGAAGAGTGTGCTGACCAGTGCAGTATTGCAGAATCTACTAATCATTGCAGAGTGTGTCCAGCAGTGCAGTATTGCAATGTATGCTCAGGAAGGCAGTATTGCAGAGTGTGCTAAGCAGTACAGAATTGCAGAGTCTGCTGAACGGGTCATTATTGGAGAGTGTGCTCAGCAGCACAGTACTGCAGAGTGTGTTTAAGAGTGGAGTATTGCAGTGTGTGCTCAGCAGTGCAGTACTGCAGTGTATGCTCAGCGGGTCATTATTGCAGAGTCTGCTCAGCAGTGCATTATTGCAGGGTGTGCTCAGCAGGTCAGTATTGCAGAGTGTGCTCAGCAGTGCATTATTGCAGGGTGTGCTCAGAAGTGCAGTATCGCAGAGTCTGCTCAGCGGTGCAGTATTGCATAGTCTGCTGAGCAGTACAGTATTGCAGATGGGCTCAGCAGTGCAGTATTGTAGAGTCTACTGAGAAGCCCATTATTGTATAGTGTGTTCAGTAGTGCAGCGTTGCAAAGTGTGCTCAGCAGTGCAGTATTGCAGCATGTGCTCAGCAGGTCATTATTGCAGGGTCTGTTCAGCAGTGCAGTATTGCAGACTGTGCTCTGCAAGTCAGTATTGCAGAGTGTGCTCAGCAGGTCAGCATTGCAGGGTGTGCTCAGCAGGGCAGTATTACAGCATGTGCTCAAGAGGTCATTACTGCAGAAAGTGCTCAGCAGGAAATAATGTGGGAGTCATTAGGTCTGATGATGCTCTGCATGGTCCTATAACAGCTGAGGAACATGAGGGCTTTTCACAAGACCAGCTGCTCCCTGTGGCACAGACACTGTTCCCTCATGATGTTCCCTTATTCCAAGATGATAATGCTCTCATACACACTGCTAAACAAATTCAGGAGAGGTTTCATGAGCACCAGGATGATGTCAGATGCCTTCCTTGGCCTCCCAACCACCAGATCTAAACACCATCAAAACTTTTTGTGAAGTTCTGGAGCACAGTGTGTGAAGTCGATTTCCATCTGATTCATCTTACAAAGACCTGGAGACTTTTCTTTCTGAAGATCGGTCCAATGTCCCACTGCACACATCAGGATTCCATGACCACATTGTAGGAAGATCTGAACCTATTATTGCAGCTAAAGGGGGCCAAACTCCTTATTAGGTCCTTGAGATTAATATACTGATGTTTCCATTATTTTGTCCACTCCCTGTAAGTGCCCACCCCTCTAAGATATAACAGGCAAAAGTAAACAGAGGGATAATGTTTAATGGGGCCTGTTGTATATTATGTTTATTTAATCTGTTGTATTGATTTTCAGATTTTGCTCAGAAAATCCTTTTGGGGATTTTCTTTATGCTTTACCTAATATTAAGCTTCCTGTATCTAAATGTGATCCTAAAAAATGACAAAGGTAAGGAAAACCATTAACTGTAAGGAAACCATGTGACTATAATAAAGTCGAAGTAAATAGTTTGTGAACCCGGTGGAATTTTATATATTTATGCCTAATTCTCATATAAAACATGGTCTTATCTTCATCTATGTCACAATAATAAACCAACACAGTCTCCTGTAACTAAAGATACACAGATTTCCAGAGAATTTTTACCATATTGAATAAATATTCAAACTGTGAAACTGAAGGTTGGAAAAAGTAAGTGAACCCTAAGCTAATGACTTTTTAAATTGCTCATTGCAGTCAGAACTTAGGAAGTTCAAGTTTATTTATTTAGCACAGCTGCAGTCCAATTGATTAAACGAGTTCAGAGGTATGGCCTAGAATTACTGTGATTGATAAAAAACACTGAAAAGGTTGAGTTTCAGCTTTTGACAAGAAGCATATCCAGATGGGAATCATACCTCATACAAAAGAGCTCTATGTTCTCTAATGAGCTACGATCAAGAATTAATTGTTAATTTGCATAAGGATGGAAAGGGTTACAAAGTAATCTCAGGTATTTTAGATATTCATTAGTCTACTATTAGGCACGTTGCCTATAAATGAAGACAATTTGGTGTTGTGGCTACTCTGCCTAGAAGTGGGTCCCCCCCCCCAAGACGACCCCAAGAGCACAACGCAAAGTCATCAATGAGGTAAAGAAGAACTACAGTACAGAGAGACAGTGAATGACTTGAGGACGTCATTAGAACTGGCTAACATCTCTGTTCATGATTCAACAATATGTGAAACATTGAACAGAACACCAAGAAGGAAGCCACTGCTGTCAAAAAGAACATTGCTGCATGCCTGAAGTTTGCGAAAGAGCACTTGGACACTCCACAGCGGTGCTGGGAAAATGTTTTCTGGAGTGATGAAACCAACTATTGAACTGTTTGGGAGGAACAAACAGAACTTCATTTGGCGTAAAAAGGGCACTGCATATCAGCATCAAAACATTATCCTTACAGTAAAGTATGGTGGAGGGAACATCATGATTTGGGCCTGCTTTGCTGTGTCAGGGCCTGGATTCCCAAGTTCATCAACAAATTCTCTAGGATAATGTGAGGGTGTCTGTCTATCAACTGAAGCTCAGAAGAGGCTGGGTGATGCACCAGGACAATGACCCCAAATATCGCAGCAAATCCACAGCACAATGGTTTCACAAGAACAAAATCCGCCTTTGGAGTGGTCCAGTCAGAGCCCAGATCTTAGTCCTATTGAGATGCCGTGGAATGAATTGAAGAGAGTCATACACAGAAGACAGCCAAAGAATATGGAAGAGTTAGGGCAGTTCTGCGGGGAAGAATGTGCTAAAATTCCCCCCGCATGATGTGCAGGTCTGATCTGCAGAGACAGGATGCGCCTGGTTGAGGTTATTGCTGCCAAAGGAGAGTCAACCAGTTATTAAATCCAAAGGTTCACTTACTTTTTCCACTAACACTGTGTTGAATGCGTTTGTATAATAAAGACATGAAAGAGTAGACATCCGCTAAAAACTCGGAGAAATCGAGTCGGATGCATTCCATCTGCCACGGAAGCAGCAATACCATGGACCCGTATCAAAAAAGCAAGATTTTTTGCTTTGTAGGACAACTTGTCGGATTTAAGGGACCTCAGTTTAAATGGTCTTCATCTTCGTTCACTTACAATTAGCTTGAACTACCGTAAATCCAACAAATAATCTGACTAATCATGAAATCCAATTCTAGCCCGGTTAATTCAGCCATTGTTAGCAATATCAGTTAACACATTACGCGCGGTGCTTTACTTATATAAAACTCCGCAGCAACATGTCCACAGATACGTTGGATGGTATAGTGTGTGCTACCGATTTAATTAGCCACAAATGAGAAGTAGTGCTTAAACAGTATAACCCAGATAGCAAACAAAGGTTGAAATGACATTGATTCCATATTATGCAACTTTGATCTTCAATGTTGATTTAGCATTGATCTTGCTCGTCGAAAAGGCCATCTATCCAACGTTGAAAAATCAACCATTTGTGATAAGGATTCAACGTTGTTTCAACACTTGTTTGGC
>JAODKC010000016.1:21653102-21667739 GCA_026777985.1 Mormyrops attenuatus | reverse complement strand
CGGCGCGGCGGCAGCAGGCTGCAGGGAGGCCACGGGCGGAGCGGCGGCAGCAGGCTGCAGGGGTGCCGCTGGCGGAGCGGCTGCGGCAGCAGGCAGCGGGGCCGCGGGCTGAGCGGCGGCGGCAGCTGGCAGGAGGTCAGGCTCCTTGGCCAGCGCGTCCAGGGCTGGCGCCTTGGCAACGGGCTCGGCCCCCCCCCCTCTGCCGCAGTGTGGCGGCGGTGTTCCCCGCTGGCTTCGCTATCGGGAGGGGTTCCTCCCGATAGTCAGCAGGGAGAGAGGCAGCAGAGAAAAAGCACGCACGCAGGGGGATCTTCAGAGTGCCCTCTGCTGCGTTCTCCCTGCGCTTTTTCTTCCTCCGGGGTGTTCGGGCTGGTGGAGGCGGAGTTGCTCCGGAGTGGACGAGCGACTGGAGCCGCTTCTCTGTAACCCCGTCCACCAGCAGCCGGAGGTTGTTGCGCACTTCCGCGATGACGTGCGCGCTCGTGAGCGGGGTCATCTCCTCCAGGAGAGTCCCACTCTGGCTGGCTAGGCTCCGCAAGCCAGGGTCCTCACGGACCTCCGGCAGTTCTAGCCAGTATATCACCTCTTGCAGCAGGCTGATCCGCTGGTCCTCAGCCTGCTGCGGTGAGTCGTAGAGGAGATCTGTCATTCTGTCAGGTCTGGGCTGGCGGCGAGCAGGGAAGTAAGCGAGCCAGCCCACGTTGCGGGGGAAAGCAGGGTTTATTGCGGGGAAACAGGTAGCCAGGGGAGCATACGGGAGGCGGACACACACGCACACAAGGTAGGCTAAAACCAAGTGATCTACACCACACAAAGTAAGGGCCACCACCACCAGCAGGGGGGACTCTGATCTGGCAGCTTTAGGCCACTAACCCTGAAACATGAACAAGACAAAGGGATTAAAATCACCTTACGCCCAACGTCATCTTCACTACTGTCCAAGGTGAATACAAAGCAGAATAAACCCAAAAAGAACTCCAACAAAAGAAAAAATACAAATACAAAATAATCAGGTTAAACACCCCCAATCTCAGGGCAATCATAAAAAAAGACAAAGTGAGCCAAAGCAAAATCACTCCGTAAAAATACAGGTGTGGGTGGTTGCAGTGTTGTCTCCATAGGAGATCGCTTTCTGTCTGGCATCCTATGAAAGTATCATGCTTGAATGAACTGAGCTCTTCAGAATGACCTATTCTTTCACAAATGTTTGTAAGCCTGACTGCATGGCCAGGTGCTTCATTTTATACACCTGTGGCAATGGGTCTGAATGAAACACCTGAAGTCAATGATTAAGTGTGGTGTCCCAGTGCTTTTGTCTATATAGTGTATAATCCATTTTCAGATGCTACACCCAAGCACTGTGTAACTGGCTTTGTAGTGACATTTTTACAAGCTTGTCTCTTTTAATACACACACTGTAATCTGTTATTTTATATGTTAATAAAAGGCAAGATACAGTATTAAACCCAGTACCAGGATTATTATTTTAGTGCCTCTTTAAACATGTCTGAATGAATTTTTAAATATACACTGTTGATTTTAATAAAAATGTTGCATGTTGAAAAGGATTACTAAAGGATAAAAACATTTTTCATTTAAATAACTTGTCAGTGTTTAATATTTTATGATTCAGTGATTATGTTGTTATTCTTCGGTCCTGAACATCAAAATTAGCTGTAGATGACTGTTTAATGTAAATCATTTCAGGCATTCTTAAACCTAGGGACCCTGTCACCAATGTGTGACTACATTTTCACATTGTGTAAATCCTGGCATTTCCACTATTTATGACACATCTCTGTAGACTCCCTGCAGCTACTCTATGGCCCCCCAAGAGTTGCAGCCCCCATATTGAAATTCTCTGATGTAATTTCATTTTAGTAATAATTTATTCTGGTTTATTCTATTTTCTTACATAACAGAAGCATGTTTCTAAGGCAACAACACCAGAAAGTTTCCTAAAAACAATGAACGAATGAATGCCGAATGGGCTGTAGAAAATGACAGCGAGGAACTGTGGCTATAAAGCAGCACAGAGCTGAGAGCACAGTGCATTATGTAAGAGAAAAGCTGCAGACTCAAAAAGCATGAAGGATGAAAGTGTGTCTAATCATGTAGCAATGTAATGGAGGTCAGAGCCATTGTGTAACCCTCGAGGGGGCCCTGCTCAAAAGGGGAACTTCCTAAATAATGATAAATAATAATACGTTTTTTTCCATTTATTGTATGCAGCTACATTTCATCTGAACATGATACTTTCACAGAATATTAGGGCTGATGGTACTCGTATTTGTTATATACTATGTGGTACATCATTTTCGAGTCGGTAAGCACAGTGAAACTAATGTATACTTTTATTGACACAGGAGGAACCTAAATTGACAAGTAGATGTTCAACATGGAAAAGATTATGCTATTGGTGGCTTTGAGGTAGTTACAGTTTGCTGGCCACAGTCAACCATAATCATCAGTTTGGGAACATTTAGGTTTTCCAATAAATTACACCAGCACGGGAGAGAGAGTAGTTGATGAGACCAAAACTGCCTGTTGGCTCTCTTATACCCGGATACATCATCTGAGTGTGTGTACGACCGGAGCAAGGCAGAAACAGCCTCTGCAATTAGTCTCCCTGTGGCATTTAAGACGCTCTTGCTAGGAAGTTCAGACAGGGCTGAAAAACAATTATAGGCCATAGGGGTGTTTATGCTGCAGATATGCAGCCTATACCACCTTCACAGACTATCCAGATAGTCATACTTCTCACTGGCTGCAGTACGCTTTACAGGGCCCCTCACAAAGCTCTTGGTGTGATCCTGAAGTAATTCTGCAAAGTGTACCGTATAACGTACAAATAAGCATCTCTTAGGTTTCTTTATTTAGACACATCGACAGACTTTGCCTTTGGATTGCTACTGTTCCTAATTGTGTTTGCAGTTTTTATAATAGATAATTTCAAATCAAATTCTGTTTTCCCTGCTGTACCAAAATTGCACCGAACCATGAACCCAAAACCAAGGTTTGTACCAAACTGTGAAATTTGTGTGCCGTTACACCCCTAGTAAATATACAGTTGTGCTCATAAGCTTACATACCCTGACAGATTTTGTAGACTGTGTACCATTCTTTGGAAACCTGAGTAATCTAGCAAAACACATCTCTTTTATTTTTTATGGGATTGAAATTAAACCATGACATCTCAAAATAACACGATCATTAAAGAAAACATAACAATTAAGAAAATCCTGAGATAGTCCCTTAGTTCTTAATACTGTGTATTTCCCCCTTTAGCATCAATGGTGGCTTGTAGTCTTTTGTGATAGTTGTGGATGAGGGACTTAATTGTCTCATATAGTAAAGCTGCCCATTCTTCTTGGCAAAAGGCCTCCAGTTCCTGTAAATTCTTGCGCTGTTTTGCATGAATTGCATGTATGATATTTCCCCAAAGTGGTTCAATGATACTGAAGAACCTTTACTTTTTACTGCTGTAGCCAATGATATGTTGATTTGGCCTTGTGTTGGAAAGTCCAAGTGCGTCCCATGCGCAGCTTCTGGGCTGATGAGTGAAAATTGCCTTCCAGTATTCTCTGATAACATACTGCATTCATCTTGCCATCAACTCTGACCAAATTCCCTGTGCCGCTGTAGCTCACACACCCCAAAGCATAAGAGACCCACCCTCATGCTTCATAGTAGGGATGGTGTGCTGTTCTTCATAGGCCTTGTTGACTCCTCTCCAAACACAGTGCCAATGGTTGTGACCATAAAGTTCAATATTGTTCTCATCGCTCCAAATGACTTTTTCCAGAAGTTTTGATGCTTGTCTAGGTGCTGTTTTGCATATTTTAAGCGGGCTATTCTGTGACATTGGCGCAGTGATGGCTTTCTTCTGGCAACTCGACCATGCAGCCCATATTTCTTCAAGTGCCTCCTTATTGTGCATCTTGAGACATTCATACTGTAGAGAAGCCTGGATGTCAGCTAAAGTTATTTGAGGCTTTTTCTTTGCATCCCGAACAATTCTCCTGGCAGTTTTGCCTGAATTTTTTGTTCAGTTTTGGTCTAACTGACCATGGCTTGGTGTCAACAGAACCCCTCAATTTCCACTTCTTTATGAGAGTTTGAAGACTGCTGATTGGCATTCTGAACTTTTGGATATCTTTTATATCCTTTTCCTGTTTTATAAAGTTGACCAACCTTACCTCTCAGGTCCTTTCTTTTACTTACCCCACGGTTGAACTGTGCAGGTGACTGTCAAGAGCCCAGAATCTCACTGACTTTTTATACACACACACCAATTACAAGCATACAAGTCACAGGTGTGGACAATTACTCTTAATATCCAATTAATCTGTGTGTGTCAATTTGTGTGTATATTATCAGGCCAAAACTTCAAGGGTATGTAAAAGGCCATTTGGGTGCTTCCACTTGTCATTATGATTAAAAAAAACAAACAATTGTGTAATAATAAATGGCTTTGCCCAACCACTAACTCTGAATGAAAGAGAACATTTTGGGCATGGTCAATCATATTTTCTGAAAAATGGCCAATATTTCACAAGTTCTGCCAGGAAATTTATGAGCACAACTGTACATGGGAATACCCTTAATCTAAATACACTGTAAGCTGTCAGTGATTGGTGAGTTATTCTTATTCATTATTATAGTTACACCTGTATTACAATGACCAAGCAGTACCTGGCACAATGATTCCCATTACTTGGTAGAGGTCGGCCTCAACTCAGGCCCTGAATAAATTGGCTCACCCTGGGATCTGCCCCTCGTCCTCCTCCTGGGTTCCCCATATTACCCCAGACTGGTGACTGGACCAGAGACAGGACTGGCAACTGGTACCTTGCACTTGCACCAAAATTGGAGACAGGACTGGCAACTGGGCCCGACTGAAAACAGCACTGGAGACAGGACTGAAAAGGAAGGCCAAATGGACTAGACTGGACTGGAGACGAAACTGGACTGGTGATTTGGACTGGCACCGAGACTGGGGACAAGACTGTCAACTGGACCTGACTCGAGACAAGACTCTCAAACACAACAGGAGACAAGACACACAATACAAACTATGCATGAATTTTAAACATGTTGTTCTGAAATTGTGTTATAAAGCTTAAAGAAATATAAACTTACTTCCACATTCATGGATTCAACCAACCGTGGATCGAAAATATTTTTTAAAAATCCAGAATATTCCAAAAAACTAAACTTCAATTTTCCATGCACCAAGCTCTACACTGAATCCACGCGAATGAAGTGATGTGTAGGCATACCCTGCCGCAGCCTCCCATCCACAATGGTTGTGTCTGTACTGAACATGTACAGACATTTTCCTTGTCATTATTCCCTAAACAATACAATAGCATTGTAGAGATGATTTAAAGTGTATGGGAGGATGTGTGTATGTTATATGCAAACACTAAACCATTTTATAGAAGGAACTTGAACATCCATGGATTTTTTTCATTGTGCAATCGCAATGAAATCGCAATTGCGTCAACCTCAGATGCTGCATTTATATCAAAACTTCACAGATATATATACACAAATAAGTAAAATTGAAATATTACAATATAAAATTATCACCACTGTAAAGGTCCAATAAATTAAAAAATTAACCAATAAATACAATTTACAGAAAATATAAAATACAAAGTACAACTTTTTCAAGTGTATCGGTGATGATGAGTGACATGGTTAGTATAGAATATTATGGCTTAAAAAAACATACTGTAGGTAATAGTGCACATATTGTAATAACAGACACATTAGTCTGTCAGAGATGTCTAAGTTCAGTAATGCCACAACTGTTGGGACGAAGCTGTTTTTAAATCTGTTAGAATCTTATATACCTGGATCATGTCCCCCCTTAGTCTTCTTTGCTCGAGGCTGAACAGATTCAGCTCAGCTAACCACTCCTCATAAGACATTCCTCTAAGACCAGGATTCATTCTTGTAGCCCCGCGTTGCACCCTTTCCAAGGCAGCAGTGTCCTTTTTAAGGTATGGTGACCAAAGCTGCACACAATATTATAGGTGGAGTCTTACCAAGGAATTGTATAATCGTAGCGTCACCTCCCTTGACTTAAACTCCATACACCTAGAGATGTAACCCAACATCCTGTTGGCCTTTTTTATTGCTTCCCCTGCCAGGTATCAGCCCAGTCACTAATTAAATCAAGATCCCATTGTAGCCTCTGTGCTGCTAGATCAGTATCTGCTACACCGCCCACCTTGGTGTCGTCTGCAAATTTAACCAGTTGACTGTATGCATTGGTATCAATATCATTAATGTAAATTAGGAACAATAGTGGTCCTAAAATTAAACCCTGCGGTACCCCACTATGAACGCAGGCCCACTGTGACATTGTGCCTCTAATAACTACTCGCTGATCCTGTCTGTTAACCAATTTTCAATCCAAGCTGCTATAGTTCCTAAAATCCCTGCAGCTTTGAGCTTAAGCAAGAGCCATTTGTGGAGGACAACATCAAAGGCCTTCTGGAAATCTAAAGTAGATCACATCGTAGGCCTTTTTGTGATCAAGTTCTCTTGTAGCTTCCTCAAAGAACTCAAGTAAATTAGTTAAACAGGATCTACCTCTCCTAAATCCATGTTGGCTATCCCTCAGAATGTTATTTGAATCCAGGCAATCTACCATTTTCACTTGGATTATAGCTTCCATTATTTTTCCAGTAATGCTAGTTAAGCTGATTGGCCTATAGTTTGCTGGATTACTTCTATCCCCTTTTTTGAATATGGCCGTTATATTAGCACGGTTCCAGTCAGAAAGTACCACACCAGTAGATAACGATTTCTGGAATAGTAAAGTTAAAGGTTGGCTGATAATATCCCTTATCTCTTTCAAAACTATAGGTAAGATGCCATCAGGGCCCTGCAATTTATTTATTTTGAGCTTAGCTAGGCTTTGTAGCACATCAGCCTCAGTTATACATACATATTGGTCATAGACGACGCTGTATTCGTACTACATGGTGGTAAGTTACTCGTGTTCTCTACTGTGAACACCCATGTAAAATAATCATTAAACTCATTTACTATATCAATGTCATTTTCAATTATAAGGTCCTGCAAATTAATGACTTCAGCTTTTACAGTTCTTTTGGAGTTAAAATATTGGAAGAAACTTTTATTGTCATCCTTAGCCTCCAATGCAATCTTTCTTTCTACATTCCTCTTGGAGAGTCTAATGTTATGTGGCATCGGTGAGCCCAGGCCCAGCTGGCCCAGGAGCGCGGCGAGCTGGCAGCTCGACCAGAGCGGGAGCTGCAGTGCGGGGCCGCCCGACCCTCTGAGCAGGAGGCCCCGTGACAGGACTTGCCTGTCCCACAATACCCGGGCCCTAAGCGTGGTAGGAAGAAGGGCTGGGGGCAGGAGGAGGCCACCCCGCCAGAAGTTTCCAGCAGCCCCTTGCGCTGGCGGTTGCCGGAGAAGGGAGCCTGGCTGTGGGAGTCACTGGGCATGGATCCCCTGGAAGCTGTGCTGGGTTCCCTTAAGGCGCGGAAGAGCGACCTGCCCAGGCATCGGAGGTGACGCACCAGTGGCGGCAGCCGTCACACCTACAGGACTTCCTGCTGGACTAAGGTGGGACTAGTTCTAGTGGTCGCCGGGACAGCTGATCCTTAAGGGGGGGTTGTGTGGCGTCGGTGAGCCAGCACTGTCTGGCCTGATTGGCGCATGTCCCAGCATGCCCCGCATGAAGTTGTAAATAGCCCTTGTTGTGTTGTTGTTAACGTTAATGGTTATCATTCCTTATTGTTGCGCGTGTGTTTACCTGTGTCTTGTGTGTTCCCGGTCTGATCCTCGTGTATAATTAGCTTGCATAAATCTCCCTCAATGTATGCGTCTTACAGTTTGGCGTCTGACAACCCTGTGTTTCCTATGTGTAATTGGGTTTTTGGTGCTCGTTGGGTGCCGGATGTAGTCCTTGTCAAGACTACTAATAAAGAGCGTGTTTCCCTGGCAAGCGATTCTCCGTGTTTCTCTGCTTCCCACGATGCCTTGGTTCGCCCATCGCCACAGTTATTTTTTAACTTTACTGTAGACTTAGATACTCCTGCTTTATTTTGAAATCATTAGTTATTTTCCATTTGTGGAGCATAGCCCTTTTCCTCCTGACTTTATTCTTAATTTCCTTAGTAAACCACCTTGGTTGCAGTTTCCTAGATTTAGTTTTGCTGGAAACAGGTTTGAAGTCCTGTTGCACTTGCAACAATGTGCTTTTAAAAAATTCACATGCCACTTCAACCGTTTTACTATGTAACTCAGTTTACAGTTTCTAGTTTCAGTCTCATACCATTAAAGTTAGCCTTCCTAACACTGTATACTTTTGTTTTGGACTTTGCTCTTCGGACACTAGAATTAACCTCAAATTTAACCATGTTATGATCACTACCGTCCAGTGGTTGTAAAACTTCTAATTTTCCAATCCTACCCTGGTTATTAGAGAAAACAAGATCAAGAAGGGCTTCTCCTCCGGTAGGGGTATTAACAAGCTGAGTAAAATAAAAAAATCCTGGACTAATTCCACCATCTCAAGTTCATTTACAGAAGAGCCAGAGACTCAGATGTCCCACTGTATCCCAGGTAATTTAAAATTACCCATAACCACCACATAATTTTTATTGCTCATAATCCTGAAATCGTCATATAACATTCTGCTTTCCTCTCCAGCTACATTAGATGCTCTATAACAACCACCAACAATAAGGAGACATGGAAAATGTATTTAAATGCCACACTAAGCTGGTCAGCACAGACATGGAGTACATGCCCTTGTGCAACATCAGGTCCAGCTGCTTTCCATGCATTGATTCTGTGCAGGGTTGGCCACACCTTGTCACTGTGTGCACTGGAGTCTCTGGGTCTCCCAAAAGTTTGAAACTGACTGAAGTTTGATTATTGTCTTTGTCAAATCATGCAAAGAAGTTAAGCCACGTCCCTCATCTAAGTTGGCTGTGTTATTGGCTGGTGCAAGCTGTGTGTTCTTTTTCTTTTTGGATGACTTGCCACATCTGCTGTGAGTGAAGTCCTCTTCTATCTGTAATTTGTATTTGAGTTTTGCAGACCTGATACCTCTCTTAAGGTTCGTCCTGGTGACGCTGTGGGCTGAAGTGTCTCCTGATTTAAAAGGCATGTTTCTCAGCAGTCGTTTGGCTTTACTGTTCATCCATACTTTCTACCATTTGGGTACACTTGGATCCTTTTGCTAACAGTGACATTGTTCAATCAGTAGTTAGTGTATGATAGTACAATTGAAGTAGTACACTGAGATACTACAGATGAAGTGTCCACCTTCAGGTCGATCTTGATGGGCTAACATATCCTATTTTATGTGTTCACAACAGCTGAGAGTTGAGAGATGGCTACTTCAGGACAAACTTTTAAATGTCCTTCTGGATGGCTTAACACTGTTTGCAAGGGCTTTATGTGCTAGAACAAGAAACAAAGAGAGGTGGGCTGATGAGCATCCTTTATCTTAGCATAGACATGGTCTAAGGTGTTTTTCCCGCTGGTTGCACATTTGACATATTGGTACCCTGTAGAAAAGGTATATAAAGTTAAAGCAAGAGATCACGGGACCGGTGCATGGCGATGCAATGCTAAAACCTGAGCTCCGCTTGCAATCCGCTTAAATTCATTATTTTCTAGTAGCACATTTCAATATCTAGAGCCTGGTTATCTGCGATGTCAAAGCAGATGAAGTTAGTTCACTTACGGGAGGAAGATCACTCGCCAATTAAAAAGAAATTTTAAGAAACCAATATGGTGTCGAAGGAGAACCTCGATAATACTATGAGGGCCGTTAGCGAGCAAAGGCTGGAACTCGAAGAGCTAGTTAAGATATCTGTTAGATAGGCTATAGAGGGCATATTAACACTGCAGATAAATGAGCTGAAGCTTAAGCTTGAGGCAGCCAGTGACCAAATCTCCTGTATCGGCCATCAAATGGATCAGCAAGGACAATCCATCAAAAGTCTAGAATCTAGATACGACAATATTCAAACTTCAACTCGCTCTGATAAAGCAACCATTTGCAGTTTACAGGTAACAATAGGCAAACTCACTGCCAAGATCGTTGACATGGAGGACCGGAATTCGCCGGTCGAATCTCCGCTTGGTTGGTCTAAAGGATGGAGTTGAAGGAGGTGATGCTGTTTCATTTCTAGAGGCTAACATTCCGAAATGGCTTCCATCACTGGCTGGATTCCGTATTTGTGTAGAGAGAGCCCACCGTATATACTCTCTCGCAGGCACGAGCAATACACCTCGTACGTTTATTTTTAAATTGCTAAACTATCGAGATAGGCAGTTAATTCTGAAAGCTGCGAAAGCAGCTGGATCTCTTCAACACGGCCAAAGCAGGATCAGCTTTTATCCTGACTACAGCCTGGAGACCACAACCAAAAGAAAAGCCTTCTCCGATGTCAAAAAGAAGCTTAACTCTTGAGTAATACAGTCATTTTTGTGTTTTCCAGCATTGTTGAAATTGAGCTACGACCGCCAGGAGTTGAAGTTCAAGACTCCAGAGGAAGTTGAACAGTTCCTGTAATCCCTCCAACCGGCGCAAAACTCCACCGACGCTTTGCGCGATTCCCAGCTACAAGATAACGGTCACCCGAAGGACGATAATATGGTCACCATCTCTCTAGGATCGACATCTTAAGGTCCCCCCTTCTATACAAACCTTCTTTGAATCTGCTGGGATAAAAATAATGAATGGATGTTGAGGTATGCTAACTTTAACACTAGGTTATTAGTTCGACCACCCAAGCCGATTCATGGTACAGTTGTAGCCTTTAGTTGTAGTCAAACTTACCCGTATTCAAAGCTATGGTAGTCTGTATGGTTAGATTTAATTATCAGGCCACAGCTTTATTACTTCTGTATTATACTATTGCTTGCTTACTATTCGTTCAATTGCGAGCCGCAGGCGGATAGTGCATTGCTGTTTGTGTCTGGTATATTTTTGTGTTTTCTGGCAGATCACAAACATCTGTTTAGTCTTACAGTACATACAGGACGTCATGCACTGTAGGGACAATATGGATGGTTCTTTTTTGTCTTCTCTTCTTTTTGTGGGGAAGTGCTGTGGTGTTTGCCATTGCATGGTCCGACGCTCTGATAATGTGGAATACATTCTACGATGATTGATCTAAATATATTTAGTTGGACTGTGCGTGGTCTGGACAGTCCCATTAAACGAACAAGGTGCCTTCAATTTTTACATCATAATAATGCAGACGTCACACTAATTCAAGAATCCCAACTTAAGCAAGAGGATGTCAATTGCTTTCAGAACAGACGATTTAAAGTTAAAGTCTTGCGCAAGCAATAGGTCCAAGGGTGTCCTAATAGTAGTTAAGAGATCCGCCCAGATAGCGATACATGTAACTGGTAAGGACATGAACGGCCGAATTGCTTACACTCTCGTAAGTGCCAACAATACAAAGATTCTCCTGATGTCTGTCTACTCCCCGAACGATTTTGATGCGGAATTTCTTGATGACGTTTCAAAAACGTTACTTTCATTCCGTGACTGCCGTTTGTTCATTGGTGGGAACTTCAATGCAACAGTTAAACCACTGATTGACCTGTCACCCGCTTCTAATTCATTTCCTCCAGCCAGCGTCGCCCTAAATAAGTTCATCACTGAGCTGAACCTAATAGACGTTTGGTGAGTTAGGAATAATACTACCAAAGCTTATACCTTTTATTCCTTTCGACATAAGTCATTGTCCAGAATTCGTTATGTTTTCTCTAGCCCTTGTCTGCTTGATCAAATTTGTGGAGTAGATATACTACCCAGATTGATTTCGGATCACTCCCCACTTCGATGTCATATCAAGTTATCCTCATCGCAATCCAAATTTCGAAGGTGGCGCTTCAATGATTCTCTACTGCACAATACAAAATTTGTAGATACTCTCCAATTACAGTTACAATAATTTGTCAATTTAAATAAAACGGAGTGTCCCAATCTGCAGATTTTGTGGGAGACAACTAAATGTTTTTTGAGAGGTTTCTGTATTGCATTCTCTTCCAAATTAAAGGAGCAGAATGCTCAAAAGGTGTTACAATTGGAATCTGAAATTAAGGGATTAGAAAAACAACAGTCCGAGCACTACGATAGGGATAAAGACATCGCTCTCTCTGCCCTGCGTGGGGAGTATAATAGACTGTCTATAGCCAAAGCATCCTTTATTGTCCATAGAACCAGACAGAAATATTATTATCAGGGGGATAGGCCTAGTCATTTGCTTGCACTTAAATTAAAGGAGAATGAATCTAAATCTTGTATTGATGTAATTAGAACAGCAGAGGGCGAGATAGTGACAGATCCAAATGCCATTAGCCAAACATTTAAATCGTTCTATGCCAGATTATATGCATCAGAGATGAAGTTGGACAAGCCATCATGTAAATCCTTCTTGAACGGTCTCCATTTACCGGAACTAAATGATTCAGACAGAGTGTGTTTAGACAGACCAATGTCTTTACCTGAACACGAGGCTGCAAAGTCACTTCAGACGGGAAAGTCACCAGGTATAGATGGAATTCCACCAGAATTATATCTTGCAATTTGGGGAATTGTTGGCCCTTTGATGCTTGATTCCATTAATTTTGCTATTAAAGAGGGATCCTTCACAGGGATCAGAGAACGACCATTATCTCACTACTGTTAAAAAAGAACAAAGACCCCTTGGATTGTTCCAGTTTTAGACCCATTTCTTTAATTTGTGCGGATGTTAAAATATTCGCGAAGGCAGTGGTTGCAAGGATAGAACCTTTAATCACCAAACTTGTTCATCATGACCAGACCAGTTTCATCAAAGGCCGGGCGGCCTCAGATAATTTAAGTAGGTTATTACATATAATCAACCTATCTGATGCTTCTCACGATTCCCCTGCAGTGTTCTCCCTTGGCGCAGAAAAAGTGTTCGATCGTCTTGAATGGGAATACCTTTGGTTACTTCGGGAATACTATGGTTTTCGGCCAACATTTATTGGGATGGTTAAAGTTCTTTACTGCTCCCCCATCTTCAGTGCTAACAGGGCTCTGTAAATCATCTCCTTTTGAACAACAGCGAGGTACTAGGCAGGGCTGTCCTCTCTCCCCCTTACTTTTTGCTCTTTCTTTAGAACCCCTTGCGCAGGCTATTAGGCAAAGCCAATCTATCATGCCGATCACGCTCTTAGATACCCCCAACATATTTCGTTATATGCAGATGACATTCTGCTATATCTGTCAAATATTAATCAATCACTTCCTCATGTCCTAAACTTGTTTGAAAATTTTCATAATTTATCTGGCCATAAGATAAATTGGTCTAAATCTGCTCTGATGCCATTTGGTTATATTAAGGACAAGGTCTGTTTACCTTCATTCATTCCCACAGTGACCTCTTTTGTTTACCTGAGTATCAAAATAAGTGGCTCCCTGTCAACTATTGTGTGGGATAATTATAGCGAGCTCATGCATAACATAACTGCAGATCTTTGAAGGTGGAGCTCTCTGAAGATTTCTATGCAAGTCGGAGTTGCCATCATTAAAATGAATCTTCCACCTTGCTTTAACTTCTTATTTTCTATGTTGCCTATTGAGCCACCTCCAAAGTTTTTTGAGAATGTGCATTCACAATGTTCTAAATTTATTTGGGCTGGCAAGCGAGCTAGGATCCATCTATCTACTTTACAGCAATCCAAAGAGAAGGGTGGGTTAGCCGTCCCTAATTTGAAATTTTACTTTCTCGCTTTTCAGATCCAGTCTATATGGGTTTGGATGGACCAAGGCTCACAGGTGTCATGGCGATCAATAGAAGCTGGCTTGGTATACGCGTATCAACTTACAGACATACCTTTTATAAAAACAGGACAAATAAATATGTTAAGATATGGTTCTATCCTTTCTACTACATTGAGAGCCTGGCATAATGCCAAAAAGATACTGGGTGGGCCATTCAAGTTCACCTTATCCTCCCCGATATGGAACAACCCCTGTTTAATGTCAGGTGGACGACCATTCACTTCTCCCATCTGGCTATCTAAAGGCATCCGTGTTCTTAGTGACATTTGCGATAATGACACTCTATACGGACATTACAAGACCTTCAGCTTCAGTATTCACTTCCGGGCACCTCCTATTCTCTTTATCTTCAGTTGAGATCACCAATGATGGGGTACCCTGGCATTCACACCCCCTGCCTGCCCATGTCAGCCCCAGTGGCAGCTCCAGAGGCCTAGTCACGAAATTGTACAACTGCTTCTTGACAAGCTCCATGAAACCGCTGTCTATTATGTCGGTATGGACAGGGAGTTGAGACTGGTGGGTGCCCAACCTGACTGGGATGAGATTTGTTCTAATTCTCCATTAACATCAAAATGCTTTGCACATCAATTAATTCATTATAAGTTAACCAACATTTATTGACTTAATTAACGACTAGGCTGATACCTGGCAGATGAAATTTAACATAGATAAATGTATGGTAATCCACGCAGGGAGTAGAAATATAAAGTACAGATATTTTATGGGTTCCACGGAAATAAAGGCAGCTGATTACGAGAAAGACCTCGGTGTATATGTTGATGCTTCCATGTCCTACTCTC
>JAODKC010000016.1:21606439-21618152 GCA_026777985.1 Mormyrops attenuatus | reverse complement strand
GTTAGCAATATCAGTTGATAACACATTACGTGCGGTGCTTTACATATAAAACTCCGTAGCAACACGTCCACAGATAAGTTGGACGGTATGGTGTGTGCGACTGATTTAATGAGCCACAAATGAGAAATAGTGCTTAAACAGTATAAAACAACAACTTTCCCTTCTGTTGATAAAGGCCGTAGCCATCTTGGATTCTGAACTCGGTGTCTTCTGTGCTGCTCCGAGATTTTTCTCGGATCTCCGAGAAACGGGAGCGCGCATGTCGTCACTTCCGGCTTCAAAACTCGGAATCCGACTTGGAATACGAGTTCCGAGTGCAAATGGAACGCACCAAAACTGCCCGAAATGCATTGACAGACACATTACAGGGATTTTGAGTCATTCTGCGCTGCAGATGGGTTAATTGCGTTAAAAATTTTAATCAGATTAATCATGATGGTGGATTAATCCGCGTTAACCCGTTAATTTTGACAGCCCTAAACTAAACACAATTAGATAATTATTGTATTTCCTAAACAAGCTTTAAAACAAATTCACAATTTTATTGTTAATTATAACATATACCTGTCGGCTAATTCCCGCTGGTAACAGCCAGTTGCAAGAAACCCCAGGGTCGTCAGTACCTGTATTTGTACTGGGATTGCGCGATTCCGTCAGGTTGGTCTCTCTAACATTGGACCCAGTTCAGCACATAGCTCCAAAAGCACATATCTAGGTAATCTAAATCGGCTTATGAGCCAGTCATCATCATGAGCCAAAAATGTATGGTGTATGACTCACTAGCACAAAGAATTATTATTTATGTACTGATGCCACTTACATTTTTGCTCAGCCTCTTCACCCGCGGTTGTATTTTATTCTCCAAAATGTTCACAAGCATGGGTCAGAGTTGGCATACATATGCGCACATTCTGACGTCAAGTTTGTTTCTATAAATTGCAACCTTTGCGTAGAAAGAGCCGTATGCATCTTTTAGGTCCCGTTTTGTGCATACGTGACGGTTATAAATGAGACCCCTGGTATTTGACAGATTACACCCTGGATACCTGACATTTTACCCAGTAGGATGGTATTGTGTGGACCTGATGTAGTGTGACATGTAGGGTGTACGGATGGGGAGGCACCATGCGGGATGGTCCGGGATCCCCCCAGTCGACATGCGCTAGCCCTCACCTTCATCACGTCACGGGGTTTTGAGGGACCCTCTGACTTGCAGGGGCATTAGACTCCTTGCCCTGTGTTTTGACTCCCGTTGCCCTCGGATCATAGGCCTTACTGTGCATGACCTCACAGTGCAGCCGGGCCCTGGGGACGGCAGGATTTATCTCAGGGGAAGAAAAGCCCAAGGACACTTTGTTATTCAATATCATGTTATATCTGTATAGACTGATGAGAGAATGAGGGTGTCTGATTTGCTCTGTTTGCCTTACAGATAATCCCAGACTGTTTAATGTGCTGTTCCTTGCTATTTATTCCCAACTCTTTGCCTGGATGAACAACACATTTAAATTAGGTGAGTTTCCCTGCATTTTCATACTTACTATGTGTGTAAATGGAGGTGGGTGTTTCTAATACATTTAATAACTTCTGTTGTGTGGAGGCTCAGTGGGTCACGACCGGGTGTAAGGGGGGGCAGAAAAGGAGTCAGAGATCCAGAGGTGAGGAAGGATGAGAACAGGGCTTAATAAGGGTAAAATCAGGGTACGGGACAGGAACAGCAGGGAAAGGGCAACTGGGACACAGCAGAACCACAGGCCAGGGGTTCAAGGTCTGAATGAGGAGTGCTGAGGAGCTGGGGCTTAAACAGGCAGAGGGGAAATGAGGGAACTATAGGCTGGTGCACTGATAGGAACCAGTGGAACTGGTCTGGTGAGCTCTGAGTGGTGCAGGGAGGAGAGACTGTGAGCGCCCTCTGCTGGTTTCCAGAGGTGTTGTGACACAGTGGGCAGTACTGTAGCTTCACACTGAGGGTTCAATTCCTGGGTCTGTGCGTGTGGGACTGAGCCCTGATTGGTCCAAACCAATTAAATGTGACTTATGTGTGGGTCTGGACAGCAGGGGGATGATGGATAAAAGCACATCTGTATTCACAGTGAAAAGTGAGTTTATGACAGTCTCTTTTATTGTTACCCGTCTGTGTCAGTGTGAGGGTTGAGGGTCACGCACATTTGGGCAGAATACTATGAATAAGCATGTAGTGTCTGAATGCTGAATACACAGTCCTGAATGTTCTGGTAGGTATTCTCAAAGTCAAAAGTTAAAGTGAACTTTATTGTCATCTCAGCTATATATATGCATACAGTGAGACGAGACGACATGGCTCCAGTTCTTACAAAGTACAGATAGGCACAGGGAATAATGTATATCAATAAACTATTAACATAAACATAAACTGTAAGCTAACGTGGAAATTGTGCAATTATTTAAGGAGGTATTCAGAATATGTGCAAGTATTGTAACAGCAGAGAAACATTATATTTCAATACTGGAATGTAATTTTGTTTGCATATATGTGCAAATGATTAGCAGTAATGATTATTCTGGTAGGATACTCAAAATGTACCTTATTCAGAATATCTTTAGAGACTTTAGAGATATGTTGTAATGTCAACAAGGTCCATTAAACGAGTAATTGTGTATTGGTAATGAACAGCCAAAATAATCTGCGCACAAACGTTTAGAGCACGTGACCATCGACATCCCCAAACCACCACCAGAATGCTTTGCATCCAGGTCAGCTGTTCCAGGGTGCAGTGAAACCTCTCCACCAGACTGTCACTCTGAGGCTGTAGGGGGGTGGTGCAGGTCTTGTGTATGCACAGCCGGCTGCACAGGGAGGCAAACACAGCAGACTCAGAGTTCCTCCCCAGGTCACTGAGCAGGGTCTCTGACTTCCCGAACCTGCTAAACACGCCCTCCACCAGGGCATCTGCAACTGTCTCCCCCTCCTGGTCAGGGATGGCATAGGCTTCTGGCCACCGAGTGAAGTAATCCATCCCTGTGAGCAGGTACCTGTTACCCCTAACAGAATGGGGAAGGTGGCCTAAAATGTTCACCGCCACTCTTTCCATTGTGGCCCCACTGGGAGCAGCTGGAGCTGGGAGAGTGACCTGCCCATAGCGCCCTTCTGTGCCATGCAGAGGTCACAGCGGGGGCGGAAATCCTCGACCCTGAAGGGGCCAGACCCTGCAACCTCATGCAGGCTCCGGAGCAGAACCATTTGCAGGGCCCTGGGGATACCACCTGCCACCTCTCCTCACCGGTGCCAGGCTCCTTCCATGCCCACTGAAGCACACTATCACAGAGGTGCATGGTCTCAGATTTGGACTACAGCCCCTCACTCTCCTGTGACAATGCACCATCACTAGTAGCTCCCTATGGGTGACACAGTAACGCTACGCCACCATGTTGAACACGCGGCTCTAGGTCAGGACCCCCCTCTGTCCATCAGCCCGCCTGGGAGTGCCCCCCCACCTCTACCCTACTGGTGTCTAGGATAAAGGGCAGCACTGGGGACTCACTCAGGGCCTGTTCAGACTACAGAAGGCCTCCTGGCACTGCGGTGACCAGACGAACTCCCAGTGATGTGACCAAGACCATCCGTTTCAAGATCAAGACAAGATCGGGACTCATACAACCCAAGACCAAGACCCATCCTAACAAAGACCATGATTGTCGTAGACCATGTGGGCAGTGGTGGCTTAATGGTTTGGGACATGCACTTGTAATTGAAAGATTGCAGGTTTGAATCTCCTACCAGCAAAGCACTGCTGAGGTACCCTGAGCAAGGTACCACCCTCAAGCACTACTCCCCAGGCGCTAAATTAGCGTGATCAGGTGAAATTTGAACTTGCACGCTCTCAAAAATTAGAATGAAATTGTCATTGTTGACACACTACAGCAAAATGTGTTCTTTGCATTTAACCCATGCGACAACGTGACATAGCAGGGGGCAGCTAATTCAGCGCCCGGGGAGCAGTGCTTGGGGGCGGTACCTTGCTTAGGGTACCTCAGTGGTGCCTTGCTGGTCGGGGATTCAAACCTGCAATTTTTTAATTACAAGTGCGCATCCCTAACATTTAAGCCACCACTGCCCAAAAAGAAACGCAAATGCAGTCATTGTGGTCACAGTCTACAGCCCTGCAGCTCACTCAGGTCAGGTGGCTTCACAGGGGTCTGTGTGAGACATTGAGGGTTGACAGTCTGAATTACACTGACTGCCTGAGCGTGGGGCGTGGAGGGGTGGGGCGACCATAGGTGCTAGGGTGATGGCAGGCCCTCCCTGGAAGCTCAGAGTCCTGCACTCTAGGTCTAAACAGCAGCCTGTAGCCCGGAGGAACTCTAACCCCAGGATGCAGGGGTCCTGCACTGCTGCTACCCACACTGGCTGATGCATCATCTTGTCCCCAACAGCCACAGACAGCATCCCCCTGCTTCTCATGGGGGGGTCACCTCACCTGTCACCATGCACAGCTGCCTAGAGGTCAGCTTCAGCGGAGTCCAAGCGGCCCCATATCAGGCCTCACCAGCGTCACGGTGGCCCCTGTATCTACTAGGGCAGAGCAGGGGACTCCCTCCACTGTGACAGGGACATGGCAAAAGTGCCAAGCACAGGTGTGACCCCACATTGCCACTGGGGGGCGTCATCATATGCTTCTGGGGGAACAGGGTTGGAAACCCCCATCTGTGTTGCTGGGCCCCTCCTGCAGCAGGTGGTGATGGGACGAGTGTGCTAGGAGTGCATACAGTGCCCTCTATTCCCCTGCTCTTTCCCTGCACTTGGCCCTGCATGGGGCATTCCCTGACCAGGTTGCCAGGCTGGCCACACCCCCAGCAGACTCTGGGGCCCCGACATGGGGGGCGTCTCGCCTGGAGCCATGTGGCCCGTAACAACTCAGTCACTTTGGTCGCCCACGCGGGCCTCCCCAGCTCTGAGCTGTCACAGCAGGCAGCCTGTGCAGCAGGTGCATACTCTCAGGGGGGCCAGGGCGACTCGCCTCACACAATCTCTCTCTCCAACGCCTGCCCCAAGGCTGCCTGCAGGGGGCACATTTGCTCTGGCTAAACATGGATCAGGTGCTTAGGGGAGAGAGCCCTGAGGAGATGGTCCTTGGGAGCTCGCTCTGTACGGTGGAGGGTATGTGCACATAGGCCTGCTGTGCCAGGTCCTCAATGTTGTTCGCTGATGCCTGAAGAGACTCCCCTGGCCGTTTGCAGTGACCAATATTGGGACAACATTGTCTTGGCACATGGTCAGTTACAGGGCCTTTTCTACCAGCAACGCCCCCCCCCACCCACATGCACTGTCAGCTCAAACTGAGCGTAGGATGCTTCCTAGCCTGAATTTCCTGAGCACTTAGGGGTTTTCAGTGGCGCTGAAACCAAGCTGATGTGGAGGGTGAACCCGGGATGGGGGACAGTAGGCGGAGCCATCATGACCATGTCCTCCCCCAGGCAGACCAGGCTTCGATGCTCTGTGTGTCGTGACACATTACTCCCGTGACTGTTATTAAAATTATCTGCCACAGTCGCCCTTCTGTTGGTTTGTCCCAGACAGGATCGCCTTCATTCACATCTCACATTGATGAGTCTTGGCCACCCAACACCCTGTCAGCAGATCATGGTTTTTCCCTCCTCAGACTCTCTCAGTAGGTACTCACCACAGCTGGCTGTCAGCTCCCCACAAGCCTTGCTGTATCGGAGATGATCTGACCCAGTCGTCTGGCCGTAATGATTTGGCCCTTGGCACAGTCACTCAGATCTTTATCTCTGCCCATGTCTTCTGCATTCAGCATGTTAACTACGAGTATCAAATGCTGTCTAATATATCCCAGACCTTGACATGTGCCATTTTCACAAGATCACGAGTCATTATTCACGTCACATGGGGGTAGTCATAATGTTGTGGCTCATTAGTGTATTAATATAAAATAATAATATTTACTCATTTTCTTAATGTTCCAGTATCCTTTTTTCAGGATATTTTATTTTTCCACTGTGTACTTCTTCATTTGTTGGTGCCAGGTTTACTTGTTTTCACTGTGTACTGTCTTTGCGCGTTCTCTGTTTTTCACTTTATGTATCTCTATCTGTGCTCTTCACATTTGCTGCTATTTGTGGAAGAATTCTCCCTTGGAATCAATAAAGTTTCTCTTAGATTTCATAAAGCGTCTGTATTCTTTAATATTGTTTGATAAACATAAAGTGAGCTGAATACAGAATACGCATTTTGTATTCCGAATGTGTAACACAGGTACTTGTATTCCAGTACAACCCAACCCTGGAGTCCATGACTGGGAATGTGTCAATTGTACTAGTTTGTAATAGTTGTAGGATGTGGTATTTTGTGGGTAAATAGGCACCTCAAACTAATGTGATCTTTCTGTTTTCAGAATATTCAATTCCGATTGCAGTGGCTGCTTTGGGAATCTGTGCCTGCATCATTATCAAGGATTATTTATGGAATTATGAAAAAAAGCGCTTGGAGGGATTTTATTGTAAGTATGAAATTTTGTACTGAACCATATTCAGGTTGTTTGTCACTGATAATTTACATGAGTCACCCTTTAAATTGAGTCATCAGAGTGCAATTAAACTCCATGTAGATAAAAATTTGAAGCTCCCTCCATGATGAGCCATAATACGCCCTTTATTTATTCAGCAAGATGTTCCCCATGCGGCTGAGACTGCAGCCTCTCCTAAGTGTCGCCTCTCCTCCCTTCTCTCTCCTGAGCTGCCTTACAGCCTCACATCAGCCTTCTGGCCTCGTCTCTCCATAATTGTGCTAAAGCTGTCCTACTGTTAGCATGTAAACCGTGGCAAAGACCTACGGCTGCACAATATCACATTGCGATTAAATGGTGCATCTAGACCTGAAATCTCCACCTCTGTTGTTAGCATTCCATTGCGAATTATTAGAATTCCAGTCAGACTCAGTATAAAACAGTGGGAAAGTACAGCTCTGGGTGATAAGCCATAAAACATTATACACCACACCTTCTGGGGGTCACAAAGCTGGGCTTCCTGAGTGACCCTGGCAAAGGCCTCGGGCTGCACAATGTCACTTCGCCATTATGTGACACATCGCAATAATCACCAGGGCTGTAGATGATGGATGTAAAAATTTGTCCAGATACCAGTTTTACTGTACTATGCAGATGTTTACTTACCCCCACGATTTGGTAAGCAGATCAGTAGTGCAGGTAAAATATCAATGAGAGAAACGTATTTTGATACGCAAAAGTCAGAATATCCTTATGTTTAATAATCATGTCAGACTTTAAACTACAAAATGTACCACCACAGCACCAGTGTCTTTTTACTCTGTTTATCCATAATATCTCCTCTTTTAAAAGGTGTTGTGGCCGCTGAGCTGCCCCTTTATTCACAGCCACTTCAGTGCTTATTGCTTCGATGATTTACCTAAACAGTAGCATCTGCTGTGCTTTGCTAACTGGATTTAATAAACATTAGGATTCACTGAATTTATATTTTGTGTGTTATTGTGGGCGTAAGCAGACGTCCTGATAGTGCTGAATAGCTGGCGTCTGGATAGATTTTTACGCCTCTCATCTACGGCCATGGGGATTATCGCACATGCACAATATAATGTGACATCATACAGCCCTTCAAAGGCCTCAGTCTCAGTCATTCTGCTGCATCCTAGAAAGTACAGACACACTTTGATAAGTGATGTTAGGGGAATATAAACAGCAGCTACAAAAACAACAGTGAATTTTCTCAGCAGGTAAAAAGGCCAGTTAAGTAAAGAATAAACAATTCTGTCTGTGGTGAGCAGTGTTTAGCAGCTATTGTAACATTCGTACAGCAGGCATCATTGATGTGAGCTAGCGGCATCTCTGTCAGCCCTGAAAGACGTCAGCACTGCTAGCTGGATGGCCACATCAGAGATGTTATCATGGAGCCAGGTTTCAGTGCCCTTCATCTCCCACCATGTGCCTCACTGTAAGCAAAGCTCCTCTAGATTATTTTCTAAAGTGGACGTTGGAAAGTAGAGCTGACAATAAAGCTGACAATATCACTGGTCTGGTGGTGTTAGCTGTTAGCCTAGCATACATCCTGACTCTCTTTCCTCTCTTCTGCATCCTCTCACTCTGCTTGCGTTTTCTCCTAACCCAGGAGGCTGTAACAGGTGACGTCAATGACTTAGTCTGACTCAAGCTCCTCAGCAAACCACACCAGCCCAGTTACTCCATATTGTACAAAACGTACAAGCAGGGCCAAACTTTCCATTGCAAATTTCCATCGCTAGAATATCCATCAATATTCCACATATTTCCTCATATTTCTGATGACAATTATGATACCCAATACATTTCCGAAAACCTGAGTGGCCGAGGCATCTGTGCAAACCGCCATCTTTTGCAGTGGAGTATTGCAGAGTGTGGTCAGCAGTGCAGTATTGTAGAGCCTCTGGAAGGGGTTACTTTTGGAGAAAGCCAAAGGATGCCATCAGCCCACAGTGTCTGTTGGTGTGGGCAGCCATCTTGTGGGAGTCATTAGGTCTGATGATGCTCTGCATGGTCCTATAACAGTCAAGGGGCATGAGGGATTTTTACAAGACCAGCTGCTCCCTGTGGCTCAGACACTGTTCCCTCATGATGTTCCCTTATTCCAAGATGATAATGCCCCCATACACACTGCTAACAAATTCAGGAGAGGTTTCATGAGCACCAGGATGAAGTCAGATGCCTTCCTTGGCCTCCCAGCCACCAGATCAAAACACCACTAAAGCTTTATGGGAAGTTCTGGATCACAGTGTGTGAAGTCAATTCCCACCTCCTTAATGCTCCAAAGACCTGGAGGCTTTTCTTTCTGAATATCGGTCCAGTGTCCCACTGCACACATCAGGATTCCATGACCACATTGTAAGGAGGCCAAACTCCTTATTAGGTCCTTGAAATTAATATACTGATGTTTCCATTATTTTATCCACCCCCTGTAAGTGCCCACCCCTCAAAGATATAACAGACAAAAATAAACAGAGGGATAATGTTTACTGGAGGTCTGTTTTATGTTTATTTGATCTGTTGTTTTACGTGTTTTATTGCTTTTCAGATTTTGCTCAGAAAATCCTTTTGGGGATTTTCTTCATGATTCACCTAATATTAAGTTTCCTGTATCTAAGTGTGATTCTAGAAAATGACAAAGGTAAGGAAAACCGTTAACAATAAGACAACCATTGTATTGTAATAGAGCTTTAATTATCAGTCATTTTTGGTAAATGGTGTTTGTAAAATGTTTATAAACCTTATTTTTGGGATGCAGTTAACAGTATTGTACTGTAACAGTTTTTAGTATTAAGTCATTAATGAATTACACCTTACTAATAAAGGCATATATTGTGATGTAATCAATATGAAAGAGACAATAATACTTTCCATGTAAACTGTAAAAAGGACACTTCCAATGGTGGAATGGTTTTATTTAATTTGTTATGTGTGTCTTCAGAGATGAATTTACTGATTTTAGAGGAACAGGAAGCTGTTCATTTTATTAAAAACCCTTGTTTTATTAAAAACAGCAATTAACTGTAACTAATTGTGACCGCAGGACGACCTGTAAAGATCTGCGAGTTTGTGTTCGTCTACATTCTGATTGTCACATTGCTCTTTCTATTCCGGGAGCGGGAACATTTACTTGGTTTGTATTTGTTTTACTATAAAATGATTTTTAAAAACCTTTTCATTGATGAGGTGTTTAAACATTGTTTTTCAGAAGAACTTTTTAATATTTTAAATAAAATATGATTTATTTTTTATTTTGTAAACACAGCATTAAACTTGTTTTAAATAAGGAAAATACCCAGTGGCTGTTTTGCTGTATATTCAGTGCTGTGACAAAGTAATTGGACTAATAAACCAAACCTAAATGATAATGGGTTAAATTAAGCAAGACACACCCAAGCTTGATTGCTGCCACATTGATGAAGCTACACATAACTTAAATAAAACCATTTCAGCAACATGGACGCTATGCCTCAATCAGAAGAACTTTCTGAAGACCTGAGAAAGAAAGTTACTGAAATATATCAGTCAAGAAAGGGGTACAGAGCACTCTCTAAAACCCTTGGACTCTAGAGAACCACCATGACAGCTATCATCTCCAAATGGAAATAAACTTGGAACCATGGCAGATCTGCCCAGGAGTGTCCGGCCTAGCAGAATTACTCCAAGAGCAGATAGAAACCTCATCTGGGAAGTCAGAGCAGTCCACAGATGAAGATCTAAGGAACTGCAGGCCTCTCTCAGATCAGTTAATGTTTGATTCCATGATTAGAAAGACACTCGGCAATAATGGTGTCCATGGGAGAGATGCAAGGCAGAAACTACTGCTAAAGAGGAACATGGAGGCTTGTCTAAGATTTGCCAAAAAGCACCTCGATTACCCCCAACACTTTTGGGAGGATGTTCTGTGGTCTGATGAGTCAAAAGTGGAGCTATTTGGAAGACATGGGTCCTGCTACATCTGGCGTAAAGCTAACACAGCTTCCACACAAAGAACATCATGGCCACAGTCAGACATGGTGGAGGCAGTGTGATGCTGTGGGGAGGCTTTGCTGCTGCACGGCCTGGGCGATTTGCTGTGATTGAGGGACGCATGAATTCAGCTGTCTGCCAGAAAGTACTGAAGGAGAAGGTCCATCGTCAGTCTGTGATCGGAAGCTCAAACGCTATTGGGTTATACAGCAGGGCAATGATCTGAACCACAAGAGCAAGTCCACCTGAAGTCCTCCAATGTGTGAAACAATTCTGTAGAGAAAAGTGGGTGAAAATTTTTCGACAGTGATGCTAAAGGGGGGAAATTACTTTGTCACACGGGTGATATGGGTGTTGGTGACTTTATTTGTTTGTTTGTTTTATTTTATTTTTATTTTTTCCCCTTTCTTCAGTGAATCAAATGATCATTTAAAAACCGTGTTTTGCACTTAGAATGTTTTTTGTACTATACTAAATTTGTTTTATTATCAGACACATTTAAGTGTTATGGATAAGTACAAATAGAGGGAATCAGAGCAAATACTTTGTCACAGCTCTGTATGTAGCTGTATGACTAATGCTTTTCTCTCTACCTTTCAGCCAAACCCCATAAATATGTATATTTCTCAGGGGCTTTTGTTCTCCCTCTCGTGAATTCTGTTGCCCTGGCTGTAGCATTAAAACTCAAAGCAGGTAAATACACTAGAACTTTGAGATGTTTCTCTTGCAATTTTACGTTTACTATGCAACTTTAACAATACAGCTAAATTGTATAAACCCTTTAGGAAATATATGGATTCCTGTGGTTTAATATCTGTCACTTACAGCTCATTTACTGACCTCAGTTCTCAGTGATTTTTGTGATCATGTCATTTCAGACACAAGAAAACAGCCATTGGATCTACGGCTGATTGTCCTGATCTCTGGGTCTGTCTTCCTCTTCGGCTGGTTTCTTATAGAGACTTCTGCATACTGTAAGTATAACCGAAATATGTTGAATGACTTACCATAAAGGTTGAATATGTGCTCTGGGAATTTTCCAGCATGTTGGCAGCTTTCCAGTCTCCACATGCTCAGTACTAAACTTGGATGAATATTACATTTATAAGCACATTGTTATTTATTCACTATATGCTTTGGCTCAGGATGTAACATTTCATATCACTGCTGCTTTAATTCTTTTGGGCTTTTCTGCTCTTCCTTTATGATGCTGA
>JAODKC010000016.1:21586846-21598758 GCA_026777985.1 Mormyrops attenuatus | reverse complement strand
CAGCTAGGACTGCCTCCCAGACGCTGCTCTGAGAAGTGTACTGCTTATCATCTTGGTAAATCTCATACTTCAGTCTGCTTTGTCTGTCATCTGAAGCCGTGGTGAATATTGCACAAGCGCGATATGATATCAATATATCGCCCAGTCTTATCCATAAAGCATTATAAACATTATACATATAAATATTTATAAATAGGCATAACACATTATAGCCATATTCGTTATGCATTATGAATGTTTTGTGAAACCCTCATCTATAATGCAGTGCAAAGCATCCTTAATTCTTATACTGACTATTATAATTCATTATGATGGTATGTATAATGGATTATAGATAACAGATTTAAGTAAGGTGTTACCTGTGTGTTTTCCAGAGGCAAGGACCACTTGTACTTCCAAGAAAAAATCTGTAGCCAAAAGGGGGTTCAGTCTTCCGAAACCAAACCTGAAGTTTTGGGCAGTTTAAAGCCCTTATCAAGCAGGTCTCCTCATCAAGAAGGGCTGGGCCGCACGGCAGTCCAGGAATCTCTTCGCAGGCCTGACACAAGTCATGAGAATTCCACAGACATCCTTTCAGGTTTGGCCTCATGGCCTCTGGCACAGACACCATTGTAAATTTTTCCTTCTGATGGTTTGGATGGCTCTGTTATCTACATTGGAATATTTTTTACTGGACTGTATTGAGGGAAGACCAGTAAAATGAGGTTTAAAATCAGTTTTGTCTGTCTTTAAAAGTGAGATGCATCTACATTTTTCCTTTCTCAGTTCTTCTGGAGCGTGGTAACAAGCTTAGAGATGCCATGGTGGTGTCATCCCTGAAGTCTGACTTGGATTCGAAGTTTGTTCTGAAAGATATTCCACTTCCTGTGCCAATGGACAATGTTGGCACCCTGCCTGCGTCGTATGTACAAAAAGCTTCAGTCTGTAGTTTCAAAGCTCTTGTTCTGAACAGTCTTAGTCCTGCTGATTTTCTAGATCTGAGTTATGAATACCATTTTTGATGATTGTATCCAGACTAGGGATGGGAATTGTGAAGAAATTATTGATGTCGGTGCCATCATCGATCCTTCTTATCGATCCAGTTCTTTATCAATTCCCTTATCAATTCCTAATCGCTGTAAAATAATCAAATATTAATTTATCACTGATTATAATTTTGTGAGCAGGTAATTAGACCTGGTTAGCTACATATTTATTAAAAAACAGTAGTCCTATGCAGTTTTCAGCACCAAAAGCAGCTGTTTTATTAGCTGTAGTGTGATATGAACAATAAATTAAAATAAAAATATTTCGGTACCACTTTACAATAAGGCTACCCTTATAAAGGGGTTATGAATGGTTTATAAGCAGGTTATAAATTAGGTTGTAACACTTCGTAAATCATTAATAGACAATTATAAACAAGTTATACCACAGTTCTTTTTATTAATGAGTTACTACCATTTATAAGTGGCAAAGGGTAGCCTTATTGTAAAGTGGTACCAATATTTCGTATAACACTGTAGTAACAAGCACACAGGCACATTACCACAAAACCATGCAGGCCATCTTCTTAACACTTGATCATGTTAAACTTATTTAAACTTACTAATGAAAACATTTCACTACCAGTACCAACTGAAAAGCTTTTTGCTGTACTGTGGTAAAAGGATGAAAACCTTTCACCACGAACTTTGTCACAGACCGGTGGCACTCGTTCACCCTCTTTTTTTTTTTTTTTTTTACTACATTTCATTTCGCTGCCTGGAAAGCTAGCGTGAACAGGTTTCATTTTTCCGGGCATGACGCAATTGCTGCCTCAGAGTTATCGCTGCCGCCCTGCAAGTCATCATCTAAAATGGATGAAAGAAATGTATACATAATTCGTTTATTTCAGAAAATGTGCCTGTAGGTTAAGGCACCATAGTTAAAGATACCCGCGACTATGGTGACCACGGAGCTTGCACTCGGCCAAGTGGCGAACACATGGCAATCTTTAAATGTAATGCCGTGTTGACAGCTTAAATGCTTAAGCATATTACTTGTGTTACCACCCTTAGAGGTGACAATGGCTTTGCACACTGCACAATGGTTGTCCTTTGTAAAATGCAGCTATGCCCTGGACTGCTTCCTGCACTCCATCATGTGGACTCCAAGTAGCAGCATGTGACGTAATTTTGCGCGACACGAAAAGTCCGGATGAATCGTTAGAGGAATCAGAAGTATACGAATCTGGTTCTTCGCTACAAAAAGAACCGGTTCCAATGGGAACTGGTTCTTGATTCCCATCCCTAATCCAGACTGATGATGAATTCTGATTTAATAAAAGCAAATAGGCCAATTTAGTTTAAAATAAGCAGGACTTTTCAAGAAAGGACGTTTCTTTAATTTGATGGCGTCATTGTTACTATTTATGAGTTCATTTCGATATGTAACATATTGTTTGCTTGTATTTATTTTAAGGCCATCCTTGGCCCCCTCAGGGATGATGCTATTGGATGCCCCTTACTGTGACCCCAGCTTCTCATACACTCAGAGGGGCCTGCTGTTCCCTGAGGACCCCAGTCATGACTGGGCCCCTGACACAGAGAATAGGGCTATTGAACTCTTCCTGGGCAGGTGCGTTCGCTTTCTGTGCAGCTTGCATTACTCTCTGTCCCATGACCTATTTATGAAGAAGCTGAACTCTAATTTATAGAACTTCATTATATTTCTTGACAATTGTGTGTGTGTGTGTGTGTGTGTGTTGTGGTGGTGGTCGTCGTCAAAGGGGCCATGCAAGGACTATTATTTCTGATGACATAAGAGCAACTTTGGAGAACCATGTCATAAACCATGGCCTGACTATTAGGGAAGCTGGGCAGAGAGTGCCCCCTAATCTAAGCTGTTTCATCCATAATAAGGACATTCTGACTGGAAAACAGGTATGTCTTCAGCTCTACTCAGACTGTATCTAGAGTATTTACAGTACTGTACCATATCACATTGCCATATCACATGTACTGTATTGCAGGGTGGCTAATGCTCCTTTTCGAACAAAAGTGGTAGTTTTGTGAAACATACTGTGATAATGTGTTGAGATGTTTCAGTACTGTGTATGGTATATACAGCAAAGTACAGTACTGTAAAAAAGAAGCAAACCAATAACAATTTGTGGTTGCATTTTTCTACAGAATGGCTAGAAGAACAGCAGCAGGAACTTGCCATTGTGAAAGTAGTCAGAGCAAACAATGGAATCTGTCTCCACCAGCTACAGCAACAAATACCTGAAGATAGGGAAGTATTCAACAGCATAACTTGAGTAAGCATTGCCACTATCAGATGCATCTTGGTAAAGCACAACATGACCATGAAGCAATTGTACAGGGACCCATTTGAGAGGAACAGTGTCAGGGTCAAAGGACTTTGACATGAATATGTACAGGTAAGTGTTACAGTCCTTTACATTTACAATACAGAATGGGTACAGTCCAGTAACAGGTGAATATGTACCATTGGATGAGTACCACATAGATATGTTCAGAAAGCTACACAGGTACCTGTGTGGTGGAGTGGTTCTGTATGTGTAGTAGTGTAGTTGTGTGTTTTGAGTAATGCCATCCACAATATGTATTTTTTGTTGCAAAGAATCTTGGACATGGATGGAGCTGCTCAGCCTCATGAATTTATTTACATTGACGAGGCTGGATTCAATCTTAACAAAAATAGACGACAGGGACGTAATATAATTGGCCACAGTGCGATTGTGCACTTCCCGGGGCAGCGTGGGGGAAATATCACATTGTGTGCCGCCATAAGACTTCGAGGGCTATTGCACCATCATTCCAAACTGGATCCCTATAATGCGCAAGACATAATCATATTTCTAGATGCACTTCATGATGCAGTTGTACAGGACAGACCAGAGCAGCCCAGGTTTGTTGTCTGGGATAATGTTAGTTTCCATCGGGCTGCTGTCGTCCAGAACTGGTTCACCAACCATGACCAATTTGAAGTTGTGTATTTGCCCCCTTACTCGCCATTTCTCAGTGCTATAGAAGAGTGTTTTTTTTTTTTTTTTTTTTTCCGCTTGGAGATGGCGCGTATATGACCACCAACCACATGCCTGCATGCCTCTTCTGCAGACAATGGAACAGGCCTGCGGAGACATTGAGGTAAGGTCAATCCATGGATGGATTCGGCACACACGGGGATATTTTCCCCGATGCTTAGCAAGAGAAGACATTGCTTGCGACGTTGTTGAGATCCTGTGGCCAGACCCCAACAGACGGCAGGATCCATAAGCCCACTTGCGCACAATTGTGTTTTTCTGTGTTTCCAGTAGTGTATTTTTATTTTTGCTTTAACTGAATTTACTGTACTGTAAAGTACACTACTGTAATGTACAGTACTGAGTATTTCATTTTTTGGTTGTTGTGAAAATGTGCCTACTGTGGAACTGAACAAAAACAATGCAAACGAAAGCCTGCAGTGTTTTATATAAAGTAGACTAGTGTGTTGCTGCTGATCTGAAAGTGTATTCACATGATGCAAGTGGGTATCATTTTGGCATTAGTGACATTTTGACAAACGATTGTTAGGTTTTGAGTTTCAATTTGACATAGATGTGAATGGTTTATTTCCCAGTGTCTTATTTGCTTGTGTGTAGAGTTTTGACACGATGAGCCAAGTTTTGCAAAACGTGTTCAAGCAACGGGAAAAAACTAAGTCCGCGTTATGTTCGTTTCCCCAGTCCGGTCATTAACGTTACGCGTCTTGGAGTGTGTTACCCCAGCAATAAAGCCCTTTTGTTTGTATTCACGGCTTCCTTCGCTTGCTTCCCGGTGCTCGCTGTGACACTAATATTACTTGGAGAATTTGTTGGTCATTGGTAGCACAATGTTTTTATGATAATTTTCCACAAATGCTTACAATAAAACTGTCCTGACACTCTTGAATTAGTGGGGCATAATTAAGTGAAATGCAAGTTGTTTGTATGAAGTACCACTTCAGTTATGTGTCTCTCTTATTAGGAGGATCCCTCCAGTAAATGTCCGCCTTATGTATGCGCTTGGCATTACGACCTTGTTCCCAAACTTGAAGGACCTGGATTCAAAGAGTGGCCATGCAAGTATTTACAAGATAATACAGCCATGCTTTCATTAGTGTCTGAAAGCTTTATTTAAGTTGCTGCCTTTTCCTCCTGTACAGATAATGGCATCATATTATTATGACGCTAATTCAAGTAATGTAATTTTGGTAATACCATGAAATTCTTTATCATTCTTTAGCATTTCTATGATCACCAGAGTGGTTCAGGTTACCTGGCATGGAGGTTAAAAACTGTTCAATGCAACTGTTCTGAAGATGTCAAATTGAAGGTCACTTTTCAAGATGGCCCTAAGACTCTTCGCAACATATGTTGCAGTTGTCAGTTGAGTGCAAGGAAGCAATGTCGGTGATGAGACACTCAAGTGATATGAAACTTGTCAAAGACAAAATGAAGGCAACATTTCAGCACAGACAAAAGGTGGTTCATGACCCAGCCACGGCCCCCACAATCTTAGACCTTTTTCCAAGATTCTTGGATACATCAGGCTTGGTAAGACAGTGAATTTATAGGTCTGTGGTTGCCTTACGTTTTTGCTGTCTGTGTAATGCGCAATGTTATATTTTGTGTTTAAGATTGACCAAGACTTCGCAATGCTTTTTGGTGTGTCTGGAAAATTTCTTGCCAAGTGGCCAACATATTTCAAACCAAGGGTCATCGCAGATTGCATAAAGCAACCTCCAAGTGTGCATCTGAATGAGTTACGTTTGTCTGCACAACAGGAGTCTGTTGATGGTAAGACAGATGTATGTGTGTTTTAACAATGTAGGGCTGATTTGTAAAAAAAAAAAATTAAAAAAGGCCTAACGTACTGGAGTTGTCGATTAAGTGAAAGTATTTGCAATGGTGTAGATTTTCATTGTCTAGGATGGGACTCTGAAGTGGCTTGCATCCTTCTGCTCCTTTCCTTATTACCGCCAACATCCAAGGGAAGAAAATCTTCAAAGATTAGTGCATCGAATGCCTCTGATCGTCTGATGCAGTTCATGAGGGTACAGTGCCCTTCACTCCTTGTGAAAACTAGAAAATAGGCTTAGAAAAGAATCACTGTTCATGAAGTGCCTTCATCTTGCACTGAAATACTGAGAAAATCTGACTTAAATAGTAAATATAAATAGTTATAGTAAAAGAACAAATCCTTCATAAGGAAAAGTATTCAGCGTATGAACTATGCAGTAATGGCAACAGATTTAAACACGCAGGATGCATGGTTACCTGTGCAACTATTTAATGTCATTGTGATGTGACCTGCACATAAGTTTTTTTTTTTTTTCCTTTTATATGACAGGTAAGTGATGTAAATATTAAGGATTGCATCGTAGGTATCCATTTTAAGACAGGCTTGGTAACACTGGAGCAGGACTAATGTGAATTGTGCACAAGGAGTGAGATATTGGAATATTTTCTATAAGTTCTAGGCAACAACAAATTCAGAATTTTACACTGTGTAATTCATTTACTCTCCTCTCTCAGGTGGGGAGAAGTATGCAGACCTTCCTCAGGGAAACTGGCCTTGCTCAGCCCTTTCTCCTGTGTGTTGGTGAAAGAAAGAACAGCATCCAGAGTTTCTACATTGTCCTGGACCAGAAGGTCATTCCGTGTACAACACAGACCGGAGTTGCTGCCTTTGATAAGCTCTTAAAGTCACATTTTGTTTCTGCTGTGTCCTCTTATGAGGCATCACGCAACTTCTACACGTTCATCCAGACAACTGTGTATGGAATTGATGTTGGCAGTGTGAAGGAGAGTCCTCGGGTCAAGGAAATTAGAGCAAGACTTCTTCACAGTGCAGTTTGAAGAGGAATTCATCATTGACAGGAAACATGTTTACATGTTATGTTTGCAAGGTGGACTACACAAGTTCTTCAGTGTTATTTAGACATTTGAAGTTTCAGCATGGTTTGTACCCAGGACGGTTTTTGCGTTTGAGCTGTGGAGAGACAGGATGTTCATCTGTTATCTGCACATACTCTGGATACAAACGGCACTTATCTCAAGCACATGGTAAATGTTTTGATTCAGGAATCAGCAATTTTGAGTTTGAGCCTGTAGCTAATGTTGTTGGAGCCTCTGTTTCAGAGCCAGTAAATGTGGCTCCTCCACCTCCATCCATACCTGTCACTACAAACATTCCAATTGAAAAAAGGCAAATACTAGGCATGTGCAGCTCTGTTATTGCTCAAGTGCAAGCCTCAGGAGTGCCTGAAAGTACTGTGCAATGTTCAGTTAGTTCAATGGAAGAGCTGGTTGATGACCTCCATGATTCTGCAAAACAAACTGTTCTTGAATGTTTGTCATCTGGTGAATGCAGAAAAGCCTTAGAGAAAGTTGAGGCTTAAAAATCCGTTCTCATGTCAACACAGATTCTAAAAGAATGAGGCATTTTCAGGAAACATGGAAAATTGTTGAACCCATACAGCATATTCTTGGTGTGCGTTATGATATACACAGAGATAAAACAACAGGAGCATACAGCCAAGTTCCTGCCAATGATAAGTTCATGTATGTACCTATCATGGGCTCACTTTCATCTATGTTTTGTAACGGTGAACTTTGTAACAGTTTCCAAAACACAAAACCACACTGGGAGAGATTCTATAACGATTTAAATGATGGCTCCTCCTTTAGGGACCACAGTTTATTCTCACAACAGGAATATGCTCTTCAGGTTCAGCTGTACTATGATGATTTTGAAACGGCAAATCCATTAGGCTCATAAAAGGGAGTGCACAAACTTGGCAGTATTTATTTTATTTTGAGAAATTTGCCATCAAAGCTGAATTCTGTGCTAATGAACATTCATCTTGTAGCCCTTTTCCATTCAGAGAGCTTAAAGGCATATGGGTTTGACCCTATTTTAAAGCCACTTGATGACCTAAAGATATTAGAGACTGAAGGAATGAAGGTGCCCTTTTCAGCCACACCCGCAAAAGGGACAATTTTTCAGGTTACAGGTGACAACTTAGCTTTACAAGGCCTTTTTGGTTTTGTCGAATCATTCAGTGCCAATTATTGTTGCCGGTTTTGTTTAACTGATAAAATAGAGTTGCAGTCAGTTTTTAGTGAAGATCATCCAGGTTTGTGTCTCCGTTCAAAAGAACTTCATTCAGAGCATTGCGGTGCCATTCAACAAAATCCTGATTTGGCCTCAACATTTGGTGTCAAAAGAACCTGTCTCCTCAATTCCCTGCAACTGTTCCATATTTCAGACAACTACGCAGTGGATATAATGCATGATCCCCTGGAAGGAGTGGTACAGTACGAGTTAAAGCTTGTGTTTCAGTACTTGATTAAGAACTCCATATCCTTGACTTCAATATCAGAGAGAATTTTGAACTTTAATTATGGATATACACAGAGAAAAAAACAAGAGAAAAAAGTGGCCTAAAACTGGATGACCATAGCAAAAGTCTTGGCCTTAATGCTGTCCAGTCATGGTGCCTCTTGTGTAATACCCCATTGATGTTTGGAGACTTAATTTGCAGGGGTGATAGTTATTGGAACTTGCTATTACTCTTGATTCAGATTGTGAACATTGTGTTTTCACCTACTTTAACCCATGGTATGACTTGCTATTTGAAACATCTGATATTCGATCATCACAAGATTTTTAATTCTCTCTTTCAAGAGCAAAATTTGACTCTGAAACACCATCTAATGATCCACTACCCAAGATGTATTAGAAAAATTCGGCCTCTCATACACACATGGTGCATGAGGACACAAATTCTTCAAAATGTCTGTAAAGAATTTCTAAAATATTACAAAGACACTGGTAAAGAAACATCAGAAACAACTGGCTTTTCATTTTGAAAATTTATATTTTAAAAGATTACAATTTGGCCATATCACTGAAGTCTTAGATTTAGAGGGCAGTGATGCTCTGAGGGAAAATATTGATGCATATTCTGTTTCCACAACTTCCTGGGTCAAAAACTATGGCAGAGAGTATCAAGTTTGGGATGTATGTATGTTCTGGTGTTGGAAATGATATGCCTTTGTTCAATAGGATTGTCAGTAAAATTGTTAGAGATGACAGTTGATGATTGTTAGAGATGACATCTACTGACATGTAAAGTCTCAACTATGTATTTTGATGATCACTTAAATGCATATGCTACTGAGGAAAGCACAGATGTCTTCAAACTTATCTGTGTCGATGACCTGGTGTACTACAGACCATATGATAGACAGTTTTCATTTGATACTGATCACCAGTTCATTGTCCCATACTGCTGCTTAGTTCAGCTCCCATGCTGAAGCATGTTCACTTTTTTGTAGTGTGCCTGCTGTTTAAATACAGTATTGCCGTGCAAAATGTCTTGTGGTGTATTTCTGTGCGTGCGTGTGTGTAATTGGTTGGAGTTGAGGGAATGGCATTCTACACCGTCAGTGTTTATTGTATTGCAGTTGAGTGTAGTCTGCCAGTGTTTATTTCCTAATGTAGATCTGGTCTAGGGTGCTATTAACACTACTCAGTGTTGGCCAGTGTAATTGTCTTAACTCCCTACAGTGTTAAAATAACTCTGAGCCAGTGTTACAGGATTAACCCTTTCATAAGTGTTAAATTAACACTGAAAAGAGTGGATGCATATAGACACTTTTCTAGTGTCACATTTCAAACTCTTGGTGTTAATTTAACACTGGTGATTTTGCTGCTTATATACATGTTTTATGTTAAACGCTATACATTAAAATTACTTTAACATTTTTTTATTTTTTAGAGATTGCGGTATTCAGTGTTCTTTCTACGAGAGACGACGGGGATCGAGGATGGTCTGTCAAGAGACAATCTACGTAAGACCTGAATCAGTAGGTATGGATGGAGCAACACCCCCTCCTATACCCGAAGCTTTATTATATGAAATCAACAACATCAACAATGCGGTGTGACCTAATAATGAAAATGATACGCTTTACTTCGCTCAACATGATTCGACACCCGCAGCGTCCGTTGAAGTGAGGGTCGAAGGTTCTATGTTTCCTACCGTCCTTAGAGACATTATTGGTGTTAAAAACAGGTCAGTGCCGACCCTAAGTTTAAAATGCATGAAAGCACCACATATATTTGTGTACTGTATCAAGGCTTTTTTGGCTTTGTCAGGAATCTCTATTTAAACAAAATAAATTAAAACAAAATCAGGGCAAGGCATGCCCATACATGTAAGGCAAGATAAGACCAATTCAGTTTATTTATATTATTCTCTTGAGGTTTATTTTACCATTATTTTTTAATTGAAAAACAAGAGGTATGCTGTCAAAAGAAAGGTCCAGAAAGTCACCCCAAAAATATTAAAACCAATCTTTTCATGGATAAGGAAGCCTAACAAGGTAACCAAGAGCTAAGAAACAAACTGGATGATAAATAATTGTTTTGAGGGTATTTTATGGCTGATTAAAGACACGGGTCGGCACCAACCTGTCTAACAGGAACAGAAAGCTAATATAGGCCGAAGGTTAATGAAAGGCAGTGGGATAATCGCCTATAATGACGCACTATAACAAAATCAAATGCGACGTGAAAACGTTTCACCAGTTTAATAGACCTCTGGATAAAAATGTAAGGGTCGTCTACGCAAACGTAGATTGCTGACTAGTGGGGAAACTCTGCCTTTTGGTTAATAAAATGTAAAACTAGCAGCATCGCAAAATGGTGTTGTATGTCTTAAAAAACATTTCATTGAATGAGTTTGTTAATGTAACATGAAAGTTTTTCAAAGTAAGACGTACAGATATTTTAAAATGTAACATGAAAGTTTTTTCAGGGTAAGATGTACAGATGTTTTAAAATGTAGCATGAATGTTTTTTCAAAGATGCAACATTTACAGGTGTTGTACAAAATGTTTGCATTTATCAAATGTGTTTTTGTTAATATAACTTGAAGATAGTTATACATTGTTTATTTTTCAAATGCGTTGCACAAATTGTTTTCTATGCATTTTTATCATATACGTGTTTTTATTGTTAATATAACTTGACCATAGTTTTTTACCTTCATAAGTAAGTTTACTTTGTTTTAATATGTATCATGTACAGGTGTTTTATTTTTCAAACGTGTTGCACAAATTGTATGCATTTATAAGATGAGTTTTTTGTTAATATAACTTGATCGTAGTTTTTTAGTTGCACAAATGTTTTAAGATGTAAGATGTTCCGGTGTTTTATTTTCCAGACGCATTGTACAAAAACATTTTGTTATGTGTATGTAGCCCAAGCGTGCTTTTAAAATGTACAAAGGTTTATGCATTCATTTTGCGAATCAGTTTTGAAATCTAATATGAACGTGGCTTTTATTTTACAAAAGCAAAGTTGTAAAAATTTTGTAGGCTTTTATCAAAGGAGATTTTGTTAATGTAACAAAGTTTTTTTATTTTAAAAGTTGCACAAGTGTTTTAAAATGTATCATGTACAGGCTACGTGTTTTGTTATGTATGATCGTGTTTTTAAAATGTACTAATTTTGGTGGGTGGCGGAAATAAAGTGTAGTTAAAGGGGTACCTCTCCTGGAATCTAAGTTATTATTTGGTGTTCCTACAACTTGGTTAAGTGACAAGACTTTTGTCAGGCACTGTGTATATATATATGGTATTTTTTTCAGATAATTTTTTGGTGTATCCATTTGTCCTCCATTGGCTGAAGAGTAAGTATTACTCAGTATTACTCTGTTCATATTTTAAAATATTCCTTGTGAATGTGTCTTTCATCTTTTTAGAATATTTTGTCTGTCAAAGTGTGTTAGTTTAGCCATTTCAAACCTATTCTAAAATCACCTCAGTATTTGCAGCAACCATCCAACATATTTTTGTCCTGTGTCTTTGGGATTTTGAGGTTCTGCAAAAATTT
>JAODKC010000016.1:21544752-21554858 GCA_026777985.1 Mormyrops attenuatus | reverse complement strand
GTAAACACGGGGAATCCACACGAGGGTAACGAGTAGGTGGGGTCGACGAGGGGGCGGGACGAGCAGGGCAGGACAGCTATTCTATGTTTTTTTTTTTTTTTTTTTTTTTTTAACAGATTCTGTGAAGGATTGAAAACTCCAGGGGTTCTGGAACAAATCCGAAAGTATCCAGATAGTTTTCATTCCCTGTTCTGCTTTGAGCCAAGCACATTGACTGCTGACCAGATGGAAGATCTTTTCAGCGTTCATCTGTCTCCAGAAGGTAACAACAATAGAGTTGCTGAGGAAATTGTCATTACCTTCTGGAGAGATTATCTCCAGGATGCAGAAGGTACTTTAATTGACAGTATAGTGTAGAAGTAAATGTTCTTTTTAAAAAAACCAAATATACATGTATAACAAAAAACACTATAGCTAAATGCTAAATTTATACATTTATTTATTTTTTTGTTATTGATTAGCACCTTCAGATTTTTGGAAGATTAACTGCATTTTTTTAATTCGTTTTGATACTTTGGAGTAAAAATATTTTGGGGTAAAAAAAGTTTAATCTTCTTACTGGACAATTTATCACCTAATTTAGATTGCTCTTCAGTTTCATATACACTTTAATTTGACAACTACCAAATGTAATGGGGTTTTTTTGTATTCTGATTTTATGCAAGTAGAGGAGGGCCCATCCAAACTACAGAAGATATTGGCCTTTGCAACTGGACCATCTGTGGTACCACCTATTGGCTTTTCCCCAACTCCCTCCGTCCAGTTCATTCATAAAGGAGATGAAGAGTTCTCCTCTACACCAATGTTCCCTGTGGCTAACACATGTGTTAACTGTATCAAGTTGCCACTGCATGTGTCATACCAGATATTTAAGGAAAAGTTTGACTTTGCATTAGGAAATACATACGGGTTTGGTAGGGCATGAATATATCATGCTATGTATGCATTCAACTTTCAACACTTTGCTATGTTCATTTGTTTTATTAAAAAGTTGGAACAAGTTGTAATTTAACAAAGACCCTGGCATAATTCCCATGCTGGTCACTGAAGAATGTGCAAGAGTTAAGAAAACACATCTATTCCATGATTTCCATCATTTTCAAGTGGATTCACTTGTGGAATAACATTCATTGTAGTCTCGTTAATGTTTACATCAATGTCAGGAATTATAATATTATTATTAGTTTGCAGCTGAGGCAGTTATCCATCAGTTCCATAATGTTGATCAACATCAACAATGTCATTTATAACTGAATGGATTGCTGCACTGTTTATGACTCCTGTATGCCACAACTGAAGAGGTGTCTGTCCCCCTTGTGTGGAGAGGCTGTGGTTGTTCCACTGATTCATAAATTCTGTTACTGCCCGTTCAATTCTGGGTAAATAAATATAATGCAGACAAAAAAGATGTAGTTCATTCAATGAATCAAGTATCCCCTCTTCCTCCATGAAATTAAATATGTTTATAAAGTGTCTGGAGACAACTCTATTGAGTTCTGCCCATAGTCTCTCAATTCTTTGGTTGTGTACTGATACACCTGTAATAACACTGTTCAGTCCCCTTCTTTCCAACATAAAATGAGCAACAAGTATATTCTCCATACCATCATCACATCTTATCCTTAAGGGCAACCCAAAATTTTCAGTTCCTTCTAAAAACAATGACAAGAAACTTGAGGCTCTGTTGTTGGTTAAACACCACAAATATATAATAGTACGGCTGAAGCCATCAATGCAGCCATGCATGACCATCCGCCACCTCACTACCTTGTGGTTTCCATCAAAATGCCTGTTGGGAGATTAGAATGAGCATTATTGTCCAAGTATGTGTACATATTAAATGTGACCCTGACCCGCCAACGGTGAACCCTTAAGTCACGTGACCTCAGGCTTCCAAGTATATATGATTCACCAGCATATGGAGTGTTAAGTAGTATGTTAGTCACAATGCTGTCCAGTTCTTGATTTGACGGTACTGCATATTTTAATGGCTCGACTCCCAGAGTTTGTCTGTGTCTGTATAGGGTTCTTCAACTGATTCCAAGGCAAGTTGCAATTCTCTGCCATGTCATACCAATGGACACACAGTGAGAAATCTGTTCAGCAGCTATGGTGCATCGGGGTCGCCCTGGATAGCCAGTCAAGGTTGTTGGGGGTATCAAACTGTTGGTCACATCAGTGGATCTCTGACTGGTCTCATATTCATATAGCAAGTTGCAAAGACATCTATACAATGATCCTAGTAGGTTACTGACAGCTGTATTACCAGGATTATATGTGGACAAAGCAGCAATAAATGAAGACACAGTTCATGTATGATCAGTGAGCTCTCTATAAAGCTGCTCCTGGTCAAAAGTGTTGGGCTCATCACTTTGTAGTGACGTAATGCATTGTAGAGCATTGATAAAAAAATTAACAACATCCTCTTCATTGCCTCTCACCTCAAAAAATAAAGTTTGGACTTTAAAAACTAAGAGGATCAGATGACCATACATTGTTGTAGTTTATTAGAAGACAAAAAACGGAAAGGGGAACCATTCAGTGTGGTATTATAATGACCGTTCTGCAAAACTCGCTTGTTAGACAGGCAAGGGTCGCCACCAGTATATCCACTACAGTCCAGAAGTCCACAAGGCGCAGTTCACACGAGTCCAGAATCATACCTTTAAATTCACAGTTCAGTGGGGAATCCAAAAGCAGTTCTGGAAGAAGAATGTAATGTTAGAAACATAAAGCGATGATTATATGCATCAGGTCAAAAGCATATATTAATGTAATATAAAAAGTATCCCATTATCAACCTAAATCTGGCTAAGCCTAAATTTGAATCATTTTTGTAACTGGTGATATACTGCAGGACTTCTCTTCATGCACCATGTCATCAAATGCATTGCACGAATACAACTAAGTTCATGTTATTAGAAAAAAGAAGTTGAAGTTTCCCTTCATCGCATTTTCACAAACTGAATATCAGTTTCAAAAACAGCAACTGGGACTCTGATAGCAACATGCTTTCGGCACACAAAACGGAGACTCGGTTACTCAGCGGTTTAATTAAGGTTATTTTAACTTTCTCCTAAACTGCTAAACAACTTCCTGTTTAAGTGAATTGCCATGCACATATACAAGTGAAAAGCATTCACAAATACTACTGAAATTGTCTCATATAAACAACTGAAAATCTCTCACAAAAACTAGTTAAAACTTTTACACACACTATTGAAAAGCATTCACACACACTAGCAAAGATGACATTTTCGGTTGCGTATGTAAGCACCTTTTACTAGTGTGTGTGAAAGTGTTTCAGTGGTATGTGTGGAAGGTTTCACTAGTGTTTGTGAGAGCTTTTCAGTTTTGTATGTGAATGAATACGTTTTCAGTTGTTTATATGAGAGTGTTTCAGTTGATTATGTGAGAGACTTTCAGTAGTGTATGTAAAGTAGTCATCAAACACTTAAACTAATAAAATATTCGTGCATGGACAATGTAAGACTTTACTTCCTTTGTGACAGGTACCCATAGATGTGTGACATAATGACCATGATGCATAACTCATTACAGTAACCGTGAGAAACCAGAAAACCGTGAGAAAGTAGGTTTGCAGCATCAAATGTAGTTGCCAATCACCCTACTCCCTGCCAATGGGGGGGTGGGGTTGAGCGGAGGGGAGTGGCTGATCTGGGGCTGAAGAGGAACTATTTGGTTTTGGTTTTGGTTCAGGGCTGTTAATGACACTCGTATGAGAGTGTATATGCAGATTATCCGTGCTAGTCATCACCAATATACATTTCTTTTGTTTAATTATTGTCACGGTATTGTCACGGCCGGCTCGTGTGAGACCGCAACATAAAAAAAGGGAGACCAACAACAAGGTAATCGGAAAACTCAATTTATTAAATCTAAACACAAGGGAAAACCCCCGTCTAGAGGTAATTGTGCATCTATACCTGGTTAAAATGTGAAATGCAGGAATAAAGTGCAGGGGTGCGTGCCTGTCAAGAATATAATGAGAGAGGAGCAGCAGAAAAGAAAACCCTCTCTCCCTGGTGAAGATATCCACACCGGCGCCAGGTGTGGGCAATTAACATTCACGCTGCAACATGCAGCCAGTGCATGGCCAATACACTGACTGCGGGAGGTGCAAGGGGCTTGTAACAAGTATTATATGACTGCCTTCCCAATTTTTAACAACAAGAGACCGTGAACATGGAGAATGAACTGACATGAACTGACTCTTCCTCTACCTCAACATACTCCATACTTCCAGGGAAGGAGGAAGAGCACAAGGGCCACAGATTTGCTACAGGCACAATTATGCACAATAATCTGAGGGAAGATGGTCAGACTGATGCAGAGAAACAGGTCCCAGGACACCAACCAGAGGGGAAGATGCATCTCGGGCACCTACCTGGTCTGACTTAGGATTGTTGAGTCTCCAAAGATGGGTGAATGCTTCTTTTAGTCTAAGGAAAAATAATACACGTCAGAATATCAGAATATCGTGTCAGAATATATTTTACATAAAGGGTCAAATTTTAAAGTATCTTACTAATTCCCATTAGCGCCTAAATTTAGGTAATTCTGGAAATTACAAGACAACATTTCAACTAAGGGTTTGGTTCCCATATAAGAGCTGGATTGTGGAATTTAACTGTAGTGAACCCTTTTGAACCCTCCCGGCTTGGGCTCTGTGTATTGTGCATGGTGACTCAGTGGGTAACACTGGCACCTCACACCTCCTGGCTTGGGCTCTGTGTAGTTTACATGCTCCCATGTTTCCCCAGATACTCCGGTTCACTCCCAGGCCCAGAACATGAGGTTAGGCCAACTGGCATCTCTAAATGTTCCATCGTATGTGAATGTGTGTTTGCTCTGTGATGGACTGGCATCCTGCCCAGGGTGTCCCCTGCCTTGTATCCTGTGTTTCTGTGACTCACCACGACGGATGGATGGATGGATGGATGGATGGATTTTTTTCTATATTTCTACCATTTTATCAGAAAAATGACTTGCAAATATACAATATAGTCTACTCATTTTTCTTTTTTGGCCAAACCTGTAATTTACAAAGATACAATTAAACCTATTAAATTGACCTGAAATAGTAAGACATCAGTATGGAATTTAATGTAGCTGCCAGATTATAAAATCCCAGCTCCATGGACACTGCTGCAGGTGGTTGCCTTTCACTGCCAAGCTTGCTTTCAGCTACATATGTGTCTGTGAGTCATGGAAAGCAAGATGGGGTAGGGGAAAAGACAATTTCCCCATGGGGGGCAATAAAAAGTGTAATTTTAAGAATAATGATGAATATTGATAATTAATTATCACATTTATAATTTTTACTCCGACCACAATTACTGTCACTCTCTTACATTGATACGTGTGCTGCATTATGAATGTTGTCTTTTTCTCTGAGCAAGGTTCCCCATTACAGCCCCAGTGTCCCATACTGGCCAGGAGACCATTAGAGTCCTACACCACTGAAACAGCATCATAAAGGAAGAACAAAAACGCTTAAAAGAATTAAGAGAATGTTATGAAATGTTACATCCTGAGCCAAACCATATAGTGAATACATAACGATGTAGTTACAAATGTAATATTCATCCAGGTTAAGTGCTGTGTATGTGGAGATGTAAACAATGACTGGAAAGCTGCCAACATGCTGGAAAAGTCCCACTACACATATTCAGCCTTTATGGTAAGTTACAAATCATATCTCTGTTATACTTACTGTATGCAGACATCTCTATAACAAACCAGCTAAAGAGGAAGACAGACCCAGAAATCAGGATAATCAGCCGTAGATCCAATGGCTGTTTTCCTGTGTCTGAAATGACATCATCACAAACATCACTGAGAACTGAGATCAGTAAATGAGCAGTAAATGACAGACATTAATCCACAGGAATCCATATATTTCCTAAAGGGTTTGTACAATTTAGGTATATTGTTAAGTTTACATAGTAAAAGTAAAATTGCAGGAGAAACATCTCAAAGTTCTAGTGTATTTACCTGCTTTGAGTTTTAATGCTACAGCCAGGGCAACAGAATTCAGGAGAGGGAGACCAAAAGCCCCTGAGAAATATACACATTTACGGGGTTTGGCTGAAAGGGAGAGAGGACAGCATTGGTCATATAGCTCTATAAACCGCCATGACAAAGTGTTTGCCCCTAATTCCCTCCATTTTTGCTTATCTATAACACTTAATTGCATCTGATCTATAAACTAATTAAACACAATTAAAAAGGACAACACGAGTAAACATGCAGGTTTTAAATAATAATTTGATTAATTAAATAATTAGCTGCCCCCTGCTATGTCACATTGTTACATATGGGTTACTGTAAATGCAGAGAACACATTTCGTTGTTGTGTGTGTATCAACAATGACAATTAATCACTTAATTCTAAAGTTAAGGCCACTCCAAAACCTTAATTTTGTTTTTCCTTCACAGCCATTCAGAACTGGACTTGCTGTTGTGGTTCAGATCATTGTCCTGCTGCATAACAGAATTATGCAGACTAAGATCACAGACTGATGACGGACATTGTCCTTCAGTACTTTCTGGCAGACAGCTGAATTCATGCATCCCTCAGTTACAGCAAGTCGCCCAGGCCGTGCAGCAGCAAAGCCTCCCCACAGCATCACACTGCCTCCACCATGTCTGACTGTGGTCATGATGTGCTTTGTGTGGAAGCTGTGTTAGCTTTACACCAGATGTAGCAGGACCCACGTCTTCCAGATAGTCACACTTTTGCCTCACCAGCCCACAGAACATTCTCCCAAAAGTGTTGGGGGTAATCAAGGTGTTTTTTGATGAATGTTTTCCTCTCATTTAGCTGTGGTTTCTGCCTTGCATCTCTCCCATGGGCACCATTTTTGCCCAGTGTCCTTCTAATTGTGGAATCATAAATACAGATGTTAACTGATCAGAGAGACCTGCAGTTCCTTAGATCTTCGTTCAGGGTCTGCTGTAGCTGTTAGGGATTCCAAACCGGAAGCAGGCAAACGGAGCCGTGGATACAATAAACGGGGTTTATTATGGGGAACAACACACACCGGATTAACAATAATGACAGGACTAGGGAAGCAAACTGAAACGCAGACAAAATACATCAGACTGATGACAGGCAACAGGAAACAGCTGGTGAACACAGGGAATCAGCACGAGGTTAACGTGGGGGCGTGGTCAACAGAAGAGCAGGACGAACGAAGCATGACATTACCCCTCCCCCAAAGGCGCGCACACCGGGCACGGCTAAGGGGAGTGAAGGGATGAGACTGGGAACCGACAGGACTTGAGGAAACAAAAACATCAACGAGAAACCGGGAAAAGGACGGACACCCAGAACAAACACAGGGACAAGAAGCAGGACAACCACTGACAAACCACCGGGAACGCAGACAGGCACAGGGGCACCAAGAACAGAGACACAGGGGGAACACCAACGGAAGAAACAAAGGGACCAGGAGAGAATGGTGGGACAAGAAGCAGACACAGGGGATACAAAACCAGGAGGCAGGAAGGCAGAGGACGGGGGGATACGGAGAGCCCGAGGGAACCCCAGTGGGCGAAACGTGGAAGCCGCAGGGGCAGCAGGTGACCGCGAGGGTGGAGCCGAAGGGACCCTCGGCGACGGTGAGGCAGAAGCAGGAGGGGACGACGAAGGGGGTGTGGTAACCCGCAGACGACCGACGAGTTCAAGTGGGGGAACCTGTAGACGAGCGACGAGTTGACAGTGGCGGGGCCGAAGGCGACCGACGAGTCTCCGAAGGAGGTCCCGGAAGCAAACGCCGAGCAGGAGCCCATGGACCCGCAGGCGACCGCCGAACCTCAGCCACAGGGACCAAGGGCGGGCGAGCCAGAGGGCAGGGTGGGTGGGAACCGACCCCTGTGCAAGTGACCTCTCCCCCTCCTGGATATGGAGAGCCAAGGTCCTGGCCAGGATCTGCCACGTGGGGGTAGAATAGAAGCAATAGGCAGATGGGCTCCGGGCGCAGGTGAAGCAGCAACAGGCAGACGGGCTTCGTGCACACGCAAAGCAGCAACAGGCAGACTGGCTTCGGGCACAGGCAAAGCAGCAACAGGCAGACGGGCTTCGTGCGCAGGTGAAGCCAGGTCAGGCTCCTCTCCACCTACCGCAGGGGAAATAGTGGTGATAGAGACGGCCCCTAGGGAAATGTGCAGCGCTTTCCCTCGTCTCTCTCACCATTTCTTTATTCCCTGAGCTGGCGTTGTGAGGACCGGCGGCTCACACGGCAAAGGCGGAAGAAAGCCACACAATTCTCGCCTGCCGGATCATGTCCTCGGCTACCCAGCTTCTTAGCCGGGTCCCTCCTCCATGAGGCGTGGGTCTTCGGCAGGGGAGAACCAGGTCAAAATCACCCTTGAGTGGTGAGCGACGGCTCGCGCCGCGGGGTCTCCCTACACCTCGGGCTCCTCGAGCCAGTACTCCACCTCGTCTAAAAGTTCTTTGTGAGTCCTGTCATTCTGTTAGGGATTCCAAACCGGAATCAGGCAAACGGAGCCGTGGATACAATAAACGGGGTTTATTACGGGGAACAACACATACTGGAGCACAGCAACATTAACATTAATGACAGGACTAGGGAAGCAAACTGAAACGCGGACTAAGTACATCAGACTGATGACAGGCAAAAGAAAACAGCTGGTGAACATGGGGAGTCAACACGAGGTTAACGCGGGGGCGTGGTTGACGGAAGAGCAGGATGGATGAAGCATGACAGTAGCTTCCTTAGTGAGGTTTCCTTGTGCTCTTAGAGTAATTCTGCTAGGCCGGCCACTCCTGAGCAGATTTTCCACTATTCCAAGTTTCTTCCATCTCGTGGATTCCCTGGAGTCCAAACGTTTTAGAGAGTGCTTTGTTCCCCTTTCCTGAGCGATATAGGCCTGGCTCACAACCTCCATTCTAGTACATCCCAAAAGTGTTCAGTGGGATTGAGGTCAGGGCTCTCTGTGAACAAGTCAAGTTCTTCTACACCAAATTCACCTAACCATGTATTTATGGACCTTGCTTTGTGCACTGGGGCACAGTTATGCTGGAACAGAAAAGGGCCTTCCCCAAACTGTTCCCTCAAAGTTGGAAGCATAGAATTGTCCAAAATATCTTGGTACGCCAAAGCTTTAAGAGTTCTCTTCACTGGAACTAAGGGGCCCAGCCCAACCCCTGAAAAACAATCTTACACCATTATCTCTCCTGCACCAAACTTTATGGTTGGCACAATGCAGTCAAGCAAGTAATGTTCTCCTGGCATCTGGCAAACTCAGACTTGTCTATTAGACTGCCAATATAGATAAAACATGAAACATCACTCCACAGTAGATATTTTCATTGCTCCAGAGACCAGTGGTGTCTGATGCTTGGCTTTGCACTTGGTGATGTGAGGCTGGCATGCAGCTGCTTGGCCATGGAAGCCCATTCCATGAAGCTCCCACTGCAGTTTTTGTGCTGGGGTTAATGCCAGAGGAAACTTGGAAAACTGCAGTTATTGGGTCAACAGTGTTGTCGACTTTCACACTATGTGCCCCAGCACTTGGCGACCCCACTCTGTTACATTACATGGTCTGTCACTTTGTGGCTGAGATTCTGTTGTTCCTAAATACTTCCACTTTGCAATCATACCATTTACAATAAACCATGAAATATCTAGCAGAGGAAATTTCATGAATTGACTTATTGCAAAGAAGGCATCCTATGACAGTGCCATGCTTGAATTCACTGAGCCCTGGATGAATCATTCTTTCACAAATGTTTATAAACCTGATAGCATAGCTAGGTGCGTCCAAATACTTTTGTCCATCTAGTGTATGTGTTGCGTTTACTCAGGTTTCCCTTTGTTTTGTCCTAAATTTGTCTGGAGATAAGAAATAATTAAGTGATATGAGTAAGAAAAAATTGAGGGAATCAGGATACTTTGTCATAGCACAGTATATACAGTGGTATGAAAACTTTTGGGCACCCCTGATAATTTTCATGCTTTTCCTTTATGAATCACTGGCTGTTTGGATCAGCAATTTCAGTTAAATATATCATATAGCAGACGAACACAGTGATATTTGAGAAGTGAAATGAAGTT
>JAODKC010000016.1:21490537-21511487 GCA_026777985.1 Mormyrops attenuatus | reverse complement strand
AACATATCCAAGCCTAAGAGATGAGTTTAACACATTTAACAGGGTAGTGCTAATCTGAGGTACAATTTCCTTGAAGATACCTTGCACCGGGCTGCGGTGTTGTCGGGCTTTTATTTAACGTGGAGCCTGGATATTAGTCGGGGCCAGCTGCCTCCCATTGCTGGTTTTCCGGCGGGGCGTGACATTTATACAGGAGTCAACTTATCTTTTTTAAGCTCACAACAAATAGAGATATCTCACAATTAGTTACGTTTACTTCTTCTTCATCAAACAACTCTCTGATCGGGTGTTTGAGCAGGAGAGAGTCTATTTTCAACCTTCAGCCAAAGACAGGAGGAAGATCTTACTTCCGTTGATTTGTGCGCTTAATTGTTGCCTTCAGTAATCCAGCATTAATTAGTCTCTCAGCCTTGTCTCTCACCGATCCTGTTCGTGACGCCAACTCATAGATTTCTGCAGTGAAACCTCAGGTTCTTTTCGTTGAATGATGAGGCAGGTTCCTTAAGCTTAAGCAGTTTATTAAGACAGAATGAAGATGTTACAGAAAGATGTTACACGCGGCCGGTTCAGTGTCTGTCTGTGTCTATCTCTGCTCCACTGAGGGAAGCAGGCCCTTTATCTATGGTCTTCGTACAGACTCCTGGAACCAGGGGGTCAGATGGCCTTGGTGAGAGTAAGTTGTTTGAGATAGGCAAAGAACATGATGAGCGAATAGCAAGGACAGAAAGAATTATGAAAATAAGAAGTATGAAAGCTATAAATGAATGAACCAAATGAATATAATTAAATAACTACAAATTAACTAGGGAAATCCCTCACTTGACTGCTGTTAGGTACAAGGATGAAAATTCATTGTCATGCCTTACACTCATGCAGTGGGCAGGATATTCAATTCAGTTCAATTTTATTTATATAGCGTTTTTAACAACAGTCATTGTCACAAAGCACTTTACATATAACCAGCCCGAACCCCACCAAGCAAGCCTGAGGTGACAGTGGCAGAGAAAAACTTCTGTCAAGGAGTTGTTGTTGTTAGAAGAATTTAAAATGTGTTTGCCAGACGTGTTGTTACTTACTTAAATGAACAGAAGGTCAATAATCTTACCAAGGCAGCGGTGATGGCAAAGGAGTTTTCTTTAATGCACAAAACGGCTTTCGCTTCAAATCCTTCGCATGATATTCGTTCTGTCTTCCCAAAATTTTCCATGGGGAGGACGTCATCTGCGACTGCAGGGTGAGGACAAGGGTTGCCCACTCAAGAACACCGTAAGTGTTTTTATTGCCATAAGGTTGGACATGTCATTGCGAATTGCGTTGCATTAAAATCTAGGAATGCGAGTTAGGGTGCAGGACAGCCTACTAAACCTCCTTAGCGTGGCATTAGCATGGTAAATACTATGTCCCCACCTTCTTGTGTAAATTCCGCTGATGAAGTGGATCTTGCCTTTCAGCCATTTGTTGTATCTGGTATTCTTTCATTCCCAGAATCGAGGGAATGGTGATTAACACTTTACGCGCTACAGGAGCTGCACAGTCATTGCTCCTGTCTGACTTCTTGCCATTCATATGTATTAGCTCAAGGTATAGAAATGGGTTTGGTAGTTTGGTAAAAATTCTGCTACATAGTGTTTATTTGCATACAGTGCTTATAACCGGCACGGTGTGTGTAGGTGTGTGTAATCGGTTACCTGTTAAAGGAGTGTCGATGATATTGGGAAATTATTTAGCTGGTGGGAAAGTGATGCCCCTTCTTGAAGTAAAACACGTGCCTAGGGAGTTGGATGATTCTTCAGATGAAAGGTTTGTGAGAATTTTCCCCACATGTGCTGTGACACGAGCGCAGGCTCGAAAATTTGACGATGTAGTTGGTTTGGCTGACACATTTTTGTCTTCGGGTGATACGGTTTCCAAAGGAATGGAACTGTTGTCCCCGTGGTTTTGTGAAGGGGTGGAATTCAAAAATGTTTTTGACGGTCCATTTACCCGTAAGCAGTTGATAAAGGCTCAGCAGAATGATCAATCGTTAAAAGGGTGTATGGCCGCGGTGCAAGAGGTGTCAAAAAGTGATACAAGTCGGTATGTGTTAGTTGAGGGGGTCTTATTTCGGAAATGGAGTTCTAAAGTAGATGGGGAGAATGAGCGGAACACTGTGTTTCAGATAGTGGTTGCTGAATCTTTTAAGAAACATATTCTGAATTTAGCTTATGAAAATCCTCTTGCAGTCCATCTTGGTGTGCGAAAAACCTATGATCGGGTGCTTAGATATTTTTTTTGCCAGGTTTAAAATCAGATGTTGCAGCTTATTGTCAGTCATGTCCGACCTGTCAGAAGATTGGTAAGCCTAACCAAGTTATTCCTCCTGTTCTTTTACAACCGGTACCTGCCATTGGGGAGCTGTTTGAGCACGTCATTATTGATTGTGGGGGTCTGTTGCCAAAGACTAAAGCAGGAAATCGGTTCTTACTTACGGTTATGTGCATTGCTACTCGGTATCCAGAGGCCATTCCTCTTAGAAAAATCACTGCTTCCACTGTTGTAAAAACTCTTATTAAATTCTTTTCCACTTTTGGTTTACCGAAATATATACAGTCCGATCAAGGTACGAATTTCACATCTTCATTATTTGATCAAGTTTTAAAACAACTTGATATCAAACATTTAATGTCCAGTCTATATTGTCCTGAGTCTCAAGGGGCACTTGAAAGATTCCACCAGACTCTTAAATCAATGCTTAGAACTTATTGTTTTGAGACGCATCGGAATTGAGATGAAGGTGTTCCATTAGTTTTGTTTGCAGTACGTGAAGTGGTGCAGGAGTCCTTGGGGTTTAGACTGGCCAAACATGTTTTTGGGCATGTAGTTCGAGGTCCGTTAAAAGTTCTACAGGAATCATTACTAGTTGATGCTGACATTCAACTGGCTCCTAAAAGAAATGTACTACGCTATGTAAGCGAGTTTAAGGAGCGCCTCCACAAAGCCTGTGAACGTGCCAAACAAAGCTTAGCTACCACCCAGTTACAAATGAAGTAGAGATTTGATATCATTCATTTTCTGTAGCTTTCCTGGGCAAATCAAATACTGGGCATAACAGTCCTGCTCAATCCCTTCTGGTGGGGTACTTACCACCAGTCCTGGTGATGGCTACTCTGAGTGAGCCAGGGGCTGGTACAGAGCCGGGCTTCACTTTGTGAAGTAATCCATGGCCACAAGAAAATTTCCCAGCCTTGGTGCAGGGAAAGGGGACATTCACCCCCACATGCTCCATGGGGGTGCCCATCAGGCATGGCTGCAGGGAGCCCAGGACTCCTGACTAGGACCTTTCCAAGCCATGCATGCATCACAGCAGTGCATGAACAGCTTGGTGTCCTGCTGGCAGCTCGGCCAGTAGAAGCACTGCGTACCAACTTCTTCGTCCCAAAAATGCCCAGCCGCAATGGCTCCATGTACACAGTGGGGAGCAGACTCTGGCGCACCAGCGGCAGCAGCTCACCTGTGCCATCTGGTAATTTCCAGTGCTGATACAGAAGACTCTGGTGCTATTCCTGTTGTCTGGCACTATGTGGGTGGTAGCTGCAATCCCAGTGCAGCGAAAACCTGCATATACCCCCCCCCCTTTGCGGATAAGATTAACTACCCCTGCCCTAGAGGGTACAGCCCCAGTGACAAGCAAAGGTAGAAACTGATATTCTTTTTTTTCTGACAGTGTGGAGGAGAGCACTTCTGGGTGTTCAGCTGCAAACATATCTGTCCGTCTCTAAGCTCCATAGTGCCCCAGCAAAGTCAGAGGCAGGAACCAGCAGTTCGACATGGTAGACAACACACTGGGTTGGGGGACATGCTCCATGAGCATCTTAAAGGTGGCTGGGGCTTTGCACAAGCTGTAAGCCATCTACTGGAAGTGCCACACACACCCACAGATTCGATTGCTTAGCCTTGGTATACCGGATGAATAATTTGTATTTTTAACCTTGTATTTTTGCATGTGAATTTGGACCATCGAATTGGAGCAACTTTGAAATGTTGTCTTTGAATTTTTGAAACTTGAGTTTTTTTCTAATTTGTATCTTTAAACCCTGAATTTGTTTTATCGTGAATTTGTGAACATCGAAAAATAGCAGTGAAACTGCATTATAGAAAATTTGAAGACTGTAATTCAGAGGCAAGAAAAATCTGATGCATATTTCCAATGCATAAATATTCAATGTTAGAATTTCAGTGGCATATAAAATTCAAATTGTGATGAGACAGATTTACTTCCATACATCCACTGATACTGCTCCAACTCCTCATGCTGCCCCATGGGTAGCCCCAGCACTACAGTATTTTCTAACATCAGGCTAAAATACAGGAGTCCCCACATATTCATGGGGGATATGTTCCAGGGGCGTTTCTAGCTATTGAAAAAAAATCAGGGGCAAAGTCAAGCTTACCTGGGGCTTGACTTTTTTTTCTGAAGGAAGATTGGCATTGGGGGTAATATATTCAGAGCTAGGCTTAAAATACTCAAGGATATAGACCTGGGTGATAGGACCTAATGACGCACATGATGTTATCCAAGACCCCCAGTGGATGGCTGAAACCATAGATAGTACTGAAGCCTATATGGCTATATTTTTTCCTATACATACATATCTATGAAATAGTTGCACTGAAAGAAAAGTCTTTCTCTAAAAATATCTTATCTTATTGTATGCACCAATCTTAATAAGCGCTGTATTTTTTTTTATTAAGTTCTTTATTAGGGGTGATGTAGTGGTGCAGCAGTTAGCACTGTCACCTGTAGTCTAGCCTACTGTATACAAAGGCATGTATCAATTGCCCTGTGTCCTGAATAGTAAGAAATCGTTGCAGTTTGGTGACGTTGCATAGCTGTAGGAAGCATACTGCATCCATGCGCAATTTGAATTAGAGCCTTGTATCTAAGATGATGCCTAGGTTACGGGCTGAATTGCTAAGGGAAAAGTTCAGCCCTTTGGAGTGGAGTGCAGAGATTTAAGCATTCCTATTCACAGGCTTTCCACCAAACAACAGAACCTTGGTTTTCTGAGCGTTAAGTGATTAAAAATTTTCAGCTGTCCAGGTCTTGACTTGGTTGAAGCACTTAGCTAAAGTGACAATAGATGCAGTGTCGTTAGGCATAACCAAAATTCATATTTGGGTGTTGTTGGCATAGGAGTGATAATTAACATTATGTTTTCTCATTATGTTACCTAATGGCAGCATAGAGAGAAAACAATAAGGGACCAAGCACTAATCCCTGTGACACTCCATATTTGACTGGTGATTTAGATGACAGAGTACAATTATTTGACACTTGAACAAGGACTGAATATGGATTAGTCAAATACGATTTAAGGTACTTCAACAATGTTCCACACAACCTGACATCAAATTTAAGTCTTAATAATTTAAGTCTGTAATAGGGTAAAATGGTCAACCGTGTCAAAGGCTGCACTAAGGCATTAGCACAGTCACACTGTCAGCGTCAGTTGCCCCTGTTATGTCATTTATGACTGGAAACAATCCAGTATGTTGTGTCTCTCCAAGTATGAGTGAAGTATGAGTGAAGTTGAGCAGCAACTATCTTCTCCAGAACTTTTGACAAAAATTGTCCATTAGAGACAGGTCTGTAATTGCTAAACTCCTGTGGATCCAACCTTGGTTTCTTCAGTAGAGATCTGATTACTATACTTTAAATTGGCCAGGCACATCACCTGCTGCAATTTGAACATGGTTGAAGCCTAATGTTTATAAAGTTGATCTTGTTATGTGTTGATAACATTCAACAGAGTCCAGGAGGGACAGGAAACTTTTGCTGAAGGCATCAGTCTCTAGGTCCACATGTATATTGAAAGTATTATAATATTCTCTAAGTTAATAACTATCTTAGAGAGAAGTTCCCCAAATTCAATCAGAAACCAAGTGTATGATCCCGGTGGTCTGTATACTATAAGAATATAAATGGGCGAGTCGGACTCCATGTGAATTAGCCTTGCTTCAACTGTTGTAAAATCTTTTATAATCTTGGGTTCAATTTTTAACAATGAGTTAAAAACAGCTGCCTGGCCGCCTCCACGTCCAGAGCCTCGTGGTTTCTATATGAACCTAAACCCATCACGTGAGGATTCAACAACAGGAATAGTGTCTGTGAGTCTGAGGTAGTTTTCAGTTAAAAAACTGTACCAGTGTCAAGTACCATATCATTGACAGGAAGTGATATACTTCCTAAAGGGCGATGTTCAATAGTGCGCATTTTATGATGGGTTTATGTTGTGGCTCATTTTATCTTATCAATGGGATTGATATTAAGTTATCCGCGCAGGAGCCCCCAGTGGAACATTTAGGTCTAAGTCTTGGTTTAATAGTACTTGCAATATTCTTTCTAGGCTCACTCAGCTCTGTTGTAGTTAGAATTTTTAGACTAATTGTCATTGTTGACACACCACAGCACACAGTGCACAACAACGAAATGTGTTCGCTGCATTTAACCCATATGTGACAATGTGACATAGCAGGGGGCAGCTAATTCAGCACCCTGGGAGCAGTGCTTGGGGGCGGTACCTTGCTCATGGTACTTCAGTGGTGCCTTGCTGGTCAGGACTTTGAACCTGCAATCTTTCAATTACAACTGCACATCCCTAATCATTAAGCCACCACTGCCTTGATTTACTGTGACCGGTAATTTACTTGCCATGTTTTGGGTTAACATAAATCATCCCGTGCAGTTAGGATGAAGGCTGTCCCTTTTATAAAAGCCAGGCCATTCCCAAAAAAGGTCCCAATTATCAATAAAGGATATGTTTTGAGATGCACACCAAGTCTCTCACCAGCGTTTAATTACTGCCAAAAACCACACGTGCGTATGCGCTCACGAGCAGAAAACCCATCCTCTCTACGCGCTCGCGTTCGCGCAGCACTCGCTCGCTAAATTAGTGCCAAAAGTCGAAGGACGCACGCGTGTGCGCTCGCGAGCTGAAAACCCATCCCCTCTACGCGCTCGCGTTCGCTGGACCCTATCTACGCGCTCGCATCTGCACAGAACTCGCTCGCTCGACAGGATGAATTTTGACACTTTGCAGGCGGGAACAGTGGCTAATGTCTCCGCTCTTTTGATTGTTTTTTTTTTTAATATTGACTATGATTGGCTATTTGGTTTGGTAGAAGATGAAGATAACTGGTCAGTGACCGCGGTTAAGTTAGCCTCATACTCGATATTCAGTTTTATGGTTTTAATAACTTTTAACGGAAGTAAGGTGGAGCGTTTTTAATGACAGCATCATGATGTCCAGTACTGAGACAATGATGCTCACCGATTATTTTTGCGCTTCAAACCATTTCGTGATTTGTGCAAAATCGTGTTAATAGCTAATACTATATGTTATTACAGCTGTAATGACATGGTGGTTTAGCATTTTGGACTCATTGCGACTGTTGCATACCCATTTGTTTCCCATATTGCTTTACGTACGAATTTTAATAAATTTTTTAATGTTCGAATGTATCCGTATAATGCGTAATGGGACAATACATGACATACATTACAGGGAACAATGCACACCGTACACACGTGTGGGTTTTATCCGCTCAAGTTTTGGCACTAATTAAACGCCATACATATGGGTTAAATGCAGAGAACACATTTCGTTGTTGAGCACTATGTGTTATGGTGTGTCAACAATGACAATTAATCACTAAATTGTCAAAAGGACAGTCTATGCTGTATATGCCACAGGAGCTACACAACACAGGCGCAGAAGACATGGAAAGTTGTCCTGCAAAACAGATACAAAAGTATAGCTGGGGACTATTTCTCAGAGTAGTTGTTTTTCTCTGGTGTCATTTAAAGCTGAAAATACACCTTTTGCACACAACATTGTTCAGAAGACAAGTGGAGGTCATCATGAAGGTGGTTAATCCGTCGAAGTTTGCAGATTTATAAGCAGAAGATGATGTAACTTGTGGAGCTCTCCCTTCCGATGTCTTTATTCTAATTATTGTTTTAGGGATATCTATAGTTTAAAAGTTTGCGTGCTACCAACCAGTTTGGCTCTCGCAGGAAACAAAGCAGAAGAAAAAAACACTGGTTCCTCTCCTCTGTTGTCATCTGGCTTTCTATTGTTTCTTTGGTTTTCTCTGGTTTTATAAAATAATGTACTGAACATGAACTGATAATTCCTCCTGGGAGAACAGCTACACTCATCAGTCTGTTCGAATTAAAGGATTTAGCTCCTTTTTCACCCTTAATGATGCCTTGCTGAAGAAAGAAATAACAGTACATAATGTTATTGGTTCCGCCATAGTGGTTTGTTTGGACCGTTAGGTCCTGGAAACAGTTTCCTTGTCATGCATTGCATCAGACTTAACCAGCGGATAGCCCAGATTTTTATGTTTGGTGCAACATGCACCACCTACCCGATTTGTACCTCACATATACCATGCCTGTGCAGCATTTCAATTATGTCATATTTTACAATGGTGCCTGATTTGTCCCACTTCTTTTCATGATCCAAGCTGATTCTGGTGTTATTTTGTTTCATGGCTTTAGCTTAATTTTACAGACTGCTTGTGAGTGATCTCCACTAGTCTAGAATGGGATATTCAGATTTTGGATTCTCTGTCTGTTTAAAAAAGTTCCGCAAAGCACCTACACATGTGTCTGAGTGTGTTTTTACCAACTGATGAAAATGTAAGGTAATATTCCAGATAGGGGATATTTAGGTAATAGTGTTGATCCAAAAACTGGAAATAGATAACTACAATGAGCCCTGAAATCACTTAAAATGACAGTTCAATGCAATTCAATGCAATCACTAACACCAGTTCTTGCTAAACAATAAAGTGATCAATGTAGCTGGCCATAAACATAGACAATATTGTTTACTGTGAAATAGCAAAATGAACGGTTTGGGCAGTGCCAGAGAATGCTGCGCATGTGCAGACATGCGAGGTACAAATCAGGTAGATGGTGTGGATCAGGTAATGACATCCAAAAGACAACATGCACATTGGTGCACATTCACTGCTCATGTGCAAGAAAATTAATTGTTTCCAGTAGGTGGCAGCACTGACTTTCACAGAGCAGAGGTCAATGTACAAAGAGCAGAATAACAATAGTTGCAGCAGTTATGGAGAACAGCTATATGAGGAAGTATGGAGGTATGCATATATTCAATTTTTCATACTGCCCAGACATTATACCTTGATGCACCTATTTTCAAAAGCATTCTGCAATTTTAAAATTTTGCCGATAAAATTTGCTGAGTGGGGTGAGGGGGAATCCTGGCTAATTCTTTTGCAAACATTTGAAAATGCCATGTATGCCATATTACCTTAATACTGCCCAAGCCTAGTAACATCTTTAAAACTGTTCATAAAAGGTTTGCCCATTTACCTACACTGCTTGTATTTGTATGTGTTGCAATACATCTGTCCTCTTCCAAGACCTGTATCATGAAGCCAGATTTCTTGCTTAGTCAAACAACTTGTCACATGTAACATACCCCAGTTTAAATAGACTGGATCTTTGTTCACTTACATTTAGCCCAGACTACTTAAGTCCAACACATTATCCAGCTTAGCAAGAAATCATATTTTGTGATACAGGTCCCAGGCCTGGTGGAATATCACTGCTGTGTACATGTGCTTACTGTGACCATCTGCATCCACAGACCAATGTAGTGTGTACACAAGAGTCTGCGCATGCAGAAAGGTATGAACTTGGCTTAAGTCCATTTAAAAACAATTCACTAACAGCTGTGTAAAGACAGGTTTCTAGTTGTGCTGCTAAGGGTGTCTAATTATGTTGTTTTAGATTTATTTAGTGAAGTAGTTTCAGGGAAAATGTGTGTGAAATATTGTATTTCTGGAGTTAACGTGTTTTTAGTGGACAGCAACGATATGTCATGTACAAACATGAATTCTGCTCTCTAAGGAAACACATCATGGAGCTTTAATTTCTGTGCCAGGCCTCTAAATTGCATACACACTCCTGAGATCACACATTTCATGTCACCTTCCAAACATACTCTCCCGGGGTATTCCTGGAGATTTTCTGACCACTATTACAAGATTTCTGTATTTTTGGCAGAGGATATTGGCCCTGTTTCTCCACATTTTGTCTCTCTCTGTGTCTCTCTCCCATTTTTCTTTCATCTTAATTTGCTGTTCTCCTCTCAACACTATTCTCTTCGTTTTATTACAAATATAACTACGCAGATCCTTAGTTTTACTTGTTGGGTTTTTCCTATTGGAAAAATGAACGGCTTATCTGAAATCCAACTTCCAAATTGTATTTTCAGCTTTAAACAAGACCACAGAAAAACACTTACTTTCAGAAACAGTCCCCTGCTATACTTTTGTATTTATTTTGCATGGCAACCATACCAGCTGTGATCTCTACTTCCAGGATAATACAGGATATTGTTTTGTTCATTGTAATATTCCAAATGACTGAATCACAGAGTAATGACTGATTTGTAAGCATATGTTTTTATCATTCTATTAGGTTATTGTTAACAATATTAGGACAAACTGCTTTTCAAGCCATTGCATTATGTAATAATTATTATTCATAGCATATCAAGTCAGATCTGCAAAAAGGCAAAGTGAGGGACTCCTCTGTACACAAACCACCTCAACTTTTGGGGTCTTTTAACCTGGTTGTGCATTGGTCTGCATTTATCTTGCAGGTGAGTAAGGAACCAGCCACTTCCTTCCCAGGGGATGACGCCAACCCTGATGAGCAGTCCCAACCTGAGCAGATAGCTGGGCAGGGGCTCTGGTGAGCCAGCACTAATAATATGTGTCAAGTCACTTTGTCTTAGAACTAACTGCTGAGACTTTACAACCTCCTCCTCACTACTATCTTTAACACCTGGAAATGCAGACATACTGAGATGTGCAAAGCCTGAGTAGCTGATGTGCTCCTTCCATTTGTATCTTTACAATGTCTTTTCTCTTATTTTCTTTTTCTCCAGGTACTGCTAGTTGGACCCAAGGCTGCTCGAAATAAGTTTCACAACCTCAACCTTGGTCTTCCTACTCAGCTTAACACACATTTTTGAGTCCTGGTTGATTCATATCTATGTTTTGATTTTCACATAAGAAGTATTACTAGAACTGCGTTCTACCATCTACAGAACATAGCCAAGCTTCGGAAGATGCTCTCCTTTCATGATGCAGAAAAACTAATAGATGCCTTTATAACATTAAGACTGGTCTACTGTAATGCTCTCCTTTCTGGTTGCCCATCTCCATCCTTACATAAATGTCAGCTAGTACAAAATGCAGCAACCAGAGTTCTCACAAAGACAAAACAATGATCATATTAGCCCTGTTCTATGCTCTCTTCACTGGCTTCCAGTTAAGTCTCAGATTGACTACAAATACTAGTAACTTATAAAGCACTGAATGTCTCTTACAACCCTCCCTGCTTGCTTCGATCTCAAGGAGCAGGTTATCCATTAGTACCTAGAGTAGAAATAACTATATCAGGGTGTAGGCTCTTGAAAAGCTCCGCAGCTGTGGATGTGAAGATTCAGCCTCAATATTCAAGTCTAGACTCAAAACACACTTGTTTAGTCTAGCTTACAGGGACTCTAGTTCTAGCTCTAGCTAATTGCTCACCCCTAGTCAGGCCTATAGCATGAGGTGAAGGGCTGGGTGGGGATCGGTGCCATTGACTTTGGATGAACTGAACTGCCAGTGTTGTCACTCTAGCTTCACACTTCTTTGTGGAATTGCAGTACTGGCAGTTCCAGGACTCACCATGTCTCCTCCTACTTATGCTGCCATAGCCATATCTGCCGGAGGTTACATATTGCACTCACCTAACTGTTCGCACTGCCTCTAGTCTCCCCTACTTTTGCTAATTGCACATTTTATTTCCCCTACCCCTCCTGGGATGTGCTGCCTGGAGACCTCAAAATATCAGGATATTCTGCCTACTCTGCTGCCTGCAACACCTTTGCACGATTTGATAAACACCTATCTCAGGAGCTATTGCTGGAAGAGGACAGCTGCCCTCCTCAGATATCTCGGACAGACGTGTGTAAATACTTCAGGAAAGAAAACACATGGAAAGCTCCTGGACCAGACAACATCCCAGGTCGTGTTTTCAAAGCATGTGCCCACGAGCTGGCAGATGTCTTCACAGACATTTTTAACCTTTCCCTGCTCCAGTCTGCTGTCCCAACATGTTTTAAGAGGACCACCATTATCCCTGTCCCGAAGAAAACTAATGTAAGCTGCCTAAATGACTATTGCCCAGTAGCACTCACCTCCATTGCCATGAAGTGCTTTGAGCGTATAGTCAAAACTCACATCACATCCTTACTCCCTGCTTCACTTGATCCACTCCAGTTTGCCTACAGGTCTAACAGATCTACAGATGATGCAATAGCAATTGCACTTCACACTGCCCTCTCGCACCTGGACCAGAAAAACACATACATGCGGATGCTGTTCATCAACTATAGCTCCGCTTTCAACACCATCATACCATCCAGACTTGTCATGAAACTCCGTGACCTGAACATCAGTCCCTCCCTGTGCAGCTGGATCCTGGACTTCCTGACAGACAGACCTCAGGTGGTTCGGTTCGGCAACATCACCTCATCCACACTGACACTTAGCACTAGTGCCCCCCAGGGATGTGTGCTCAGCCCCCTGCTGTACACCCTGTTCACCCACGACTGTACAGCAACGCACAGCTCCAACACCATTATCAAATTTGCAGACGACACCACCATCATCGGCTGCATTTCTAATGGAGATGAGGCAGCATACAGGGCAGAGGTGAGAGCCCTGACATCATGGTGCCGTGATAACAACCTGCTGCTCAACGTCAGCAAAACCAAGGAGCTCATCATGGAATACAGGAGACTGCAGGGAGGAGGCCACACCACCATCCACATGGAGGGAGCAAAGGTGGAAAGAGTGAGCGGCTTCAGATTCTTGGGCATCAACATCAGCGAGGATCTGAGTTGGTCACACCACGTTGGTGTGATCACAAAGGCAGCAAGACAGCGGCTCTTCTTTCTACGGCGCCTGAGAAGGTTCAGCATGGACTCCAGAATACTCACAAACTTCTACCGTTGCACCATCAAAAGTATTCTGTCTGGCTGTATCACCACCTGGTATGGCAGCTGTAACGCTCTGGACCGCAAAGCTCTTCAGAGGGTAGTGAGATTAGCACAGCGCATCACCAGGACTGAACTGACAGCCATGCAGGACCTCTACGGACAGTGCTGTAGGAGGAAGACACAGCGGATCCTCTCTGATCCCAGCCACCCCAGCCACAGACTTTTCACGCTCCTGCCATCAGGCAGACGATACAGGATCATCCAGACCCGCACCAGCAGACACAGAGACAGTTTCTACCCACAAGCCATCAGGCTTCTGAACTGCTGACATTCTGCACACACCAATATACACTCACCACAACTACTGGACTCTTCACAATGTCACAATGCCACTTTAAATCCTCATTGCACAACTTTGCACCCCACATTCTAAATATCTCACTGCATTTTTGTGCTATTATTACTGTAAATATTAAATTATTTGATAAATATTAAATTAATAAAATAACTTGCAAATACCAACAATTTCTAATAATGTTATTTTCTTTTTTTTTTAAATCTGTATACTTTCTATATGTTTACGTAAAGTTGGGGTGAACACGCGAGTCTAAGAATTTCATTGCGGGTAATGATGCTACATTGTTATCTGTATATGACAATAAAACTTGAAATGTCCACTACCTGTGCCTTCTTTCCTGCCTGCTCGCCCTTCTGCCTGTGACGTCTCTCCTGTATGCCATGCTGCTGTAGCACTGTTTGTCCTCTCATCAGAAGCAGCCCCAGCACTTGTCTGCCATTAGCTGCCTGCCCCCTACTTTGACACTCAAATCTTAAAATTTGGACAGTGTGAATTGGGACTTTGCCTTCTTACTCATTTGATTTACTCTGCCAGCACTGGAGGAGGTGCTCCCCCAATTGAAATGAATTGAATTGAGTCGCATACCTATAGTCTGATATCTAGCACCCAAAATGGACAACAGTGTTTAAATGCCCCTAGTAGCGGTACTGTACACACATTTCCAATACTGTTGGTGCACATTGGTGGATTTGATCAGGTCCAAGCATGCTTCTTCTTCAGGCTTTTTCTAGGTCTGCTTAACTCTGAGCTATTAGTTAGGTTCTCCCCAAACGAGCTTGATGGGCCGAATGGCCTCCTCTCGTTTGTAAATTTCTTATGTTCTTATGTTCTTATGTTCCATCGTAGTAGCTGATGGCTTGTGTGGGTGATATACAGGGCCCTCCACAATTATTGGCACCCCTTCTAAAGATTTGTAAAAAGGCTTAGTAAAAATCCACCTTTTGGTGAAGTAGTTTCATATCACACTGAAAAAATGAGAAAAATCCAACCTTTCTTTAAAATAAATTTATTGTAAGAAAAACAAATCCTTCATCAAGAAATAATTATTTTCAACAAAAACACATGTGCTATGATTAATGGCAGTTCTGCTTTTAATACTTTGTACAACCTTCCTTTGCCAGTATAACAGCACTGAGTCTTCTCCTATAACATTTTATAAGGTTGGAGAATACCAAGCAGGGCATCTGAGTCCATTCCTCTTTACAGAATCTCTCCAGATCATCCAGGGTCCTAAGCCATCTCTTGTGCACTCTTCTCTTCAGCTCAGCCCACAGGTTTTCAATGGGGTTCCGGTCAGGGGACTAAGATGGCCATGGCAGAAGCTGGATTCTACGGTCAGCTAACCATTTTTGTGTTGATTTGGACATGTGCTTAGGATCACTGTCCAACTGGAAGATTCAATGATGGCTAAGTTTTTGTTTCCTGGCAGAGGCAGCCAAATTTTGATTCTAAATGTCCTGGTATTTCATGGAGTCCAAAATGCCATATACTAATGAGGTTTCCAGGGCTTTTGGAGGAAAAACAGCCCCACAACATCACAGAACTTCCACCATATTTTGCATTTGGGGTAAGGTTCTTTTCATTATAGCCATCCTTCTTTTTACGCTAAACCCAACTTAAGTTTATTGCCAAAAAAACTCCATTTTTGTTTCATCACACCATTGAATTTGGTTCCAGTCAAAGTTGCAGTGCTTATATTTGTGGTTAACTGACAAAAAAAAGCTTTTTCTGGCATACCTTCCAAATAGTCTGTTAGCATGAAGGGGGCATCTTTTCAGAGACATGGTAATCCGAAGATTTTACTTGGTCTTGTAATTCACCAACAGTCATTATTGGGGATTTTTTTGCATCTCTTATGATCCTCCTCACTGTACGTGGGGGGGGAAATAAACTTGGGTCCTCCTCCAGGCAGGTTTGTAACAGTTACAGTTGTTTTCCACTTTTTATTATTGGCCTAACAGTAAGTGAGTAGCTATTTTTTAATACCCATTCCCTGACTTATGAAGGTCAACACACTTCTCCATCATTTTGTTTTTATGTTCTCTTATCTTTCCCATGTTGATGGATGACTAAGGGAATTTGGGGTCTGTGTCATCTCATGTTCATATCCCTGTTAACCAGGAAGTCATGGATTACAGCTTGAAGGACTCAATCTGTGAGAAAGGTAGCACTTGCTCCACGACCAGGATTTCTTTTCATAATTACAAATTCCCAGTCATAAACTGTTTGAATTGTGACATTTTGTAATCTGGTGAAGCTAGTTAATTACCAACACGTGTAATGTTGAGAGATTCACCTACCTCGGCAGTGACATTCATGTCTCTGGTGACTCTTCCTATGAAATCCACAGACGGATTGGAAGAGCATGGGGGGTCATGAGGTCGCTGCAAAGGGGTGTGTGGCGCTCCTGATATCCTTTCAAGAGGACAAAGGTCCAAGTCTTTAGAGTCCTGGTGCTCCCTGTCTTACTGTATGGCTGTGAGACATGGACACTATCCAGTGAGCTGAGATGAAGACTGGACTCCTTTGGTACTGTGTCTCTTCAGAGAATCCTTGGGTATCACTGATTTAATTTTGTGTCGAATGAGCGGTTGCTATAGGAGTCCCAAATGAGCCACATTACCTGTATTGTGAGGGAGTGTCAGTTATGGCACTACGGCCATGTGGCGTGTTCCCCTGAGGGTGATCCGGCTCGCAGGATACTCATTTTATGAGTTGAGGATACTCAAACTCCTGGAGAGCGGCTGGACTCTATTCCACTATGGAATTCCCCATGATGAGAGGCGCCGGGCAGGGGTGGGTCTACTTATAGCTCCCTGGATCTATGCCAGTATGTTGGGTTTCACCCTGGTGAACTAGAGGGTTGCCTCCCTTTGACTTCGAGTCGGGAGACAGGCTCTGTGTGTGCATATGCACCAAACACCAGTCCAGAGTATCGAGCCATGTTGGAGACCTTGGAGGGGGTGCTGGCAGGTGCCCCTTCTGGGGACTCCATTGTTCTATTGGGGGACTTTAACGCACACGTAGGTAATGACAGTGAAACCTGGAAGGGTGTGATTCGAAGGAATGGCCTGCCTGATCGGAATCTGAGCAGTTATTAGACTTCTGTGCTGACCACAGTTTGTCCATAACGAACACCATGTTCAAACATAGAGCTGTTCATAAGTGCCCTTGGCACCACAGCCCCCTAGGATGCAGTTTGATGATCGATTTTGTAATTGTATCATCGGATCTGTGTCTGCTTGTCTTGGACACTTGAGTGAAGAGAGGAGCTGAGCTGTCAACTGACCACAACCTGGGGGTGAGTTAAATCCGATAGCTGGAGAAGATGCCAGATAGATCTGGTAGACCCAAATGCATAGTTAGGGTATGCTGGGAGCATCTGGCAGAGGCCCCTGTCTGGGAGGTCTTTAACTCCAGCAGAACATCTCTTGCATCTAAAGGAGTTAGGGGACATTGAGCCTGAATGGGCTATGTTCAATGACTCCATTGCTGAGGTGGCATTGCAGTGCTGTGACTATAAGGACGTTGCTGCCTGTCCTGGTGGCAATCCCGAAACCCGGTGATGGACACCAAAGGTAAAAGGAGCTGTCAGGCAAAATAAGGAGGCCTTCCAAGCTTAGTTAGCCTGTGGGGCTCCCAAAGCAGCTGACAGGTACTGGCAGGCTAAGCGGAAAGCGGTTTTGGCAGTTGCTGAAGCAAAAACTGTGAGGGTGTGCGAGGAGTTTTGTGAGGCTATGGAGAAGAACTTTCAGTCAGCCTTGAAAAGGTTCTGACAAACTGTCAGGCAACTCAGGAGGGGAAAGCAGGGCTTTACCCATATTGTTTATTGCAAGGATGGAGAACTGTTGACCTCAACTGGGGATATAGTATGGTGGTGGAAGGAATGTTTTGAAGGGGCAGTGTGTGGCTCAGTGGGCTAAGCCTGTGTGCCTGTGATCACAAGGTTGCTCGTTCAAACCCAGCCTCAGCATATCTGCAGGTCCTTGAGCAAGGCCCTCAACCCCCAGCTCCCTGGGCGCTGCCATGGGTGGCTGCCCTTCGTGGACAGCTTACTCTCCAAAGAGCAAGTTGAGGGAGGCGTAAAGACAATTTCCCCACGGGGATTAATAAAGTATTGACTATTATTATTAAGATCTCCTGAGTCTCCATTCCTCAGAGACTAAGAGAGTGACTTGCCCATCTCTAGGGCTGAGGTCACCATAGTAGTAAAAAAACTCTTCTGTGGTAAGGCTCCAAGGGTGGATGAAATTTGCCCTGAGTTCTTGAAAGTTCTTGATGTTGTTGGACTGTCTTGGCTGAAATGCCTCTTCAATATTGCGTGTGCCTTTGGATTTGCAGACTGGGGTGGTGGTCCCAATCTTTAAGAAAGGGGACCAGAGGATGTGACCCAACTACAGGGGGATCACACTCCTCAGCCTTCCTGGTAAGGTCTATGCTGGGGTATTGGATAGGAGAGTCCACCTGTTGGTCGAACCTCGGATCCAGGAGGAACAATGCAGATTCTGTTGTGGCCATAGAACACTGGACCAGCAATACACCTTCACAAGGTTACTGGAGGGTTCATAGGAATTTGCCCAACTAGATTACATGTGTTTTGTGGACTTGGAAAAGGCATACGATCATGTCCCTCGGGGGTCTTGTGGGAGGTGCTTCAGGAGTATGGGGCACGGGGTCTGTTGTTGCGGGCCATCAGGTCCCTGTACACATGGAGCGAGACTTTGGTTTGCATTGGACCCCACCAGGGCTGCCGTTTGTCACTGATTATGTTCATAACTTTTATGGGTACAATTTCTAGGTGTAGCTAAGGGGTGTAGGGGGTCTGGTTGGGGGGCTCAGGATCATGTCTTTGTTTTTTTCTGATGGTGTGGTCCTGTTGGAGTCGTCAGCTGGTGACCTGCAACATGCACTGGGGTGGTTTGCAGCTGAGTGTGAGGCGGCCAGGATGAGGATCAGCACTTCCAAGTCTGAGGCCATGGTTCTCGACCGGAAAAAGATGGATTGCCCTCTCCTGGTGAGGGTTGGTTTGCTGCCTCAAGTGGAGGAGTTTAAGTATCAGGGTCTTGTTCACAATTGAAGGAAGAAGGGAGCAGGAGATCGACAGACGGATTGGTGCAGTGTCAGTAGCAATGTAGACACTGTACTGTTCTGTCGTGGTGAAGAGGGAGATGAGCTGGAATGTGATGCTTTTGATTTACCAGTCGATCCAGGTTCCTACCCTCACCTATGAGCTTTGGGTAGTGAAAGAATGAGACCGCGAATACAAACAGCAGAAATACGTTTCCTCCACAGGGTGTCTGGGCTTAGCCTTACAGACAGGGCGAGGAGCTCGGACATTCAGGAGGGGCTCAAAGTAGAGCCACTACCCCTCTGCATCAAAAGGAGCCAGTTCAGGTAGTTCGGCACTTATCTAGGATGCCTCCTGGATGGCTCCATGGGGAGGTGTTTCGGGCATGTCCAACTGGGAGGAGGCCCCGGGGCAGACCCAGGACACATTGGAGATTATATCTCTTGGATGGCCTGGGAACACCTTGGTGAATAGATTGATGTTCCTGTTATTGACAGTCTGTGAGGCTGCAGAGATTGCTGGGACTGCGGCACTGTGAGAGAGTGGTGTAGACACGGGGTGCACTTGTGTTGTGTTGTGCTGTGCGCCTGTTGAAGCAGTCGATTTGAGTGTTTGTGTAACAGTACGGTTACGTGGGTGGTTGTTGTTACATACATATATATATATATACACACACACACACGCACACACACATTGGAGATCAAAATTAGAGAACAACCTACAATTTCCTAAATGTCAAGGTCACTGTGTAGTCCTATTTGGAATTTATCCAAACAGGAGCAAAAGAGCAGTATTTTAACCATATGTCATGAGTTACATAAATTCAGAAGCACAGTATAAGAAACTTAAATGAGATATTTGAAAAAGATCAAAATTAGAGAAAACTTTCAGATACCTCCCAGTTATTGGTGATAATCTGGCAGCTGGTGCTAATTTCTTTAATTATCTGACAAACCATATTTAACTGGCAGGCTAACTTTCCAGTTATCAATGACTTTGTGAGATGTTGAGCCATTCAAAAGTGACTAAAACCATCCAGCAACAGGTTGTCCAGATGAAGGCCAAGGAGATGACCCTATCAGCTGTAGCAAGAGAAGTTGGCCATTCCAAATCTGTGATTTCTAGAATATTTCACCTTTACAATGTCACAAACTCATTCAAGTCCCCCAAGAAGGCTGGCCGTCCACGAAAGACAAATGTAAGAGAGGACAGGATACTGAGGAGAATATCAATGGGGAATCATTTCAACACTGCAGCTGAAATTGCTCGCCAATTCAGCACTGAACGGGGTAAGGATCTGTCTCGTCATACAGTGTCTTGACGTTTAAGAGCATTTGGACTGACAGCCTACTCTGCAGTGATCAAACCTGTCATAAGCAGGAAGAATCAGAAGGCTAGACTAGCCTTTGCTGAGGAACATGTTGTGTGGACAGAGGAGAACTGGTCCAATGTTCACTTTAGTGACGAAAGCAAGTTTAATTTAGGTGGGTTTGATGGGAAACATTATGTTTGTTGTCAAACTGCGGAAAGACTGAACCCCAACTGTGTTAAGAAGTCAGTGAAAGGTGGAGGAGGAAGTGTCATGGTTTGGGGAATGTTTTCTGCACCAGGAGTTGGGCCTCTTATACAGCTACATGGCAGAGTGAATGCAAATGTTTATCAGAACCTTCTTCAGCAACATGTAGTTCCTTCTATGCGTTCATAACCCAATCAGCCAGCAATTTTCATGCAGGACACTGCCCCCTGTCACACAGCAAAACAGGTAAAGCAGTTCCTTGAAAATGAAAACACTGAAATTATGAAAGGGCCAGCACAGAGTCCTGATCTAAACCCAATAGAAAACCTCTGGAAAATCTTTCGCAACAAAGATATGGCTAAGAAACCCACTACAGTCACAGAACTGTGGAGGAGACTGCAAGAAGAGTGGACCAAAATCACACCAGAGCTGTGTGAGAGACTAGTGATGTCCTATGGCCGCAGATGTGCTGAAGGCATTCAAAGCAACGGCCTATACACTTCCTATTAATTTTTGACTTTTGTAACCTTCAGCAAATTTAGTTGTGATCTTTGTTCATGCTACAGTCATTGCTGTTCTCTAATTTTGATTACTGTGTTTTCTGCAAAAAAGTTTTTCTTGGTTATTTTGTATAACACTGCTGTAGTAGCATGGTATAGCAACAACAGTAATTCCTTCAAATGTTGAGCAATGGAAATGACATTATTTCTGAAAAAATCAAGTGTTCATAAGTTGTTCTCTAATTTTGATCTCCAGTGTGTGTGTGTGTGTGTGTGTGTGTGTGTGTGTGTGTGTATATATATATACGTTCTGTCAAACGATTAAAATTTATCAGTTTAATCACAGTGTTGCTGTGGATTAATTTCAATTAATCACGATTAAATATCATTCATTTTTAATCTATATTAATCGCATTTCATTTTGCA
>JAODKC010000016.1:21457905-21473872 GCA_026777985.1 Mormyrops attenuatus | reverse complement strand
TAGTTAAACTGATTGGCCTATAGTTAGCTGGATTACTTCTATCCCCTTTTTTGAATATGGGCGTAATATTAGCATGCTTTCAATCCGAAGGTACCACACAATAATAACACATATACCGGCACCTAACTCTGTTTCGCACCGTGTGAAACAAGCAGATAATTTATATCATACTTTGATTGCATAGTTTGGGGATACACGGTGCAGTTCGCCCATATCCCTAGGTGAGAGATCACCAACCAATTTCCTACCTACGACGTAGTTTGTAAGATTTTGGGAAAAAAGTCTGAAATCGCATTTTTCTTGCTGTAACCACAACTCCACTGCCATGCTAGGTAGCTGGTGCCGCGCATGCGTACACCGATCGGGCCAGGATTGCAGATCGGGCAGCCACACAGCACCCAATGAAAAACCAAAATGGAATATGAGCGCTCGTTTTCCGTTTTTTCCATTTTGGATTTGAGTGTAAAATGGGAAATCGGAAAATGGCTCGTTATCCGTTTTTTGATTTTGGTTTTCAAAACTAATATTGAGAAAAACCCTCGTTTTTTGGTTTTGAATGGAAAAATGAATGAACGAATCGTACACGGATTAAGCAAGTTTCCATGTCTCTCTCTGCTCCCGCGATTCTTCAGTCCACCTGTCGCCACACTACATTGTGTTTTTCTTTAAAGTTTTTACTATAAAAACCAGAAAATTAATTAACAAAAATTCTTATTTGGTAGGCTTGTAAACGAATTAAGCAAATTTCAGTGCTTTCTTATGGAAAAAATTGCCTTGGTTCACGTACATATTGGTTCAAGACGACATGCAGGCACCACTGTATCAATGTATGATTTAAGGTACACTTTAGAGCCTACCTTATGATTGAGCTTACGTTTAATTGGTGCGACTCATTGCTGCACTTTTATACATCTATCAGTCTATTCACCCTGAATATCTCAACCAAACAATATGTGACTTGTCTTGGGGTGCTTTTCCACCAGATATTGCACAGAGCAACCGTTATCTTGAAAAATGTTGCAAACTCAGAAAACAACGATAAACGAAGGTTAAAAAAAAAGTGCACGTAATAATAATGGATGCATGGAGAAATGGAAGACCCAAGCTTAAATTGTGGTCTGGTGGAAAGAACAGGTACAAGAAGATCAGGATAGCATGAAAAATAAAATATTTTGTAAAATATACTAGGACAGCATGATATGTTGTAGGGAATATTTGAATTTTGACAGAACAAAAAAAGGAGTTCAACAAATTTCTCAGGAAACTGTCTAGGAGTGATTTTAAACAGCAAGGATGAAAATGATCATGATTGTTTTGAAGATCGCATGCAGTGGTCATGCAAAAGCAGCAGAGGTGAACTTTTAAATTGATTTTTATACATCTACTAGCTACTCATAAAAAGGAATAATCATTAAAATTGCAGAACTTGCTAATTTTTTTTTCTTTCCTACGACAGTAAATGTTTCATCAAAATTAGTGCTGTCAAACGATAAAAATTTTTAATCAGATTAATCACAGGGTTGCTGTGGATTAATTTCGATTAATCATGATTAAATATCATTCATTTTTAATCTCTTAATCACATTTCAGGTACCTCAGTTTAAATGGTTTTTATCTTCGTTTACTTACAATTAGCCCAAACTACTGTAAATCCGACAAATAATCCGACTAATCATGAAATCCAATTTTAGCCCAGTTAATTGCCATTGTTAGCATTATCAGTTGATAACGCATTACGTGCAGTGCTTTACGTATAAAGCTCCATAGCAACACAGCCACAGATAAGTTGGACCGTATAGTGTGTGCGACCGATTTAATGAACCACAAGTGAGAAGTAGTGCTTAAACAGTATAAAAACTACAACTTTCCCTTCTGTTGATAAAGGGCACAGCCATCTTGGATTCTGAACTCGGGATCCTCTGTGCTGCTCTGAGATATTTCTTGGATCTCCGAGAAATGGGAGCGCGCATGTTGTCACTTCCGGCTTCAAAACTCGGAATACGAGTTCCGAGGGCAAATGGAATGCACCAGAACTGCCCGAAATACATTGACAGAGACATTTCAGGGATTTTGAGTCATTCTGCACTGCAGATGGGTTAATTACGTTAAAAATTTTAATCAGATTAATCATGTTGATGGATTAATCCGCGTTAAGCCATTAATTTTGACAGCCCTAATCAAAACTTAAATTTCCTGAGTTATAATGTCCGTACGGAATTGTAAGAAAAAAGCTCATCTTAACCTAGCTGACAAGCAATGTAAGAATTGCATGTGCATAACATGCGATGTTGATATTAATATTTCACACGTACAGCCATTTTCCCAGTTCAGTACAAAATCCCCCACCTTGCTTTGCGATGTCCTTCTGCACCAGTACCAGTTTTTATGCCAGTGGAAAACCAACACCTTGAAGTACAGATACCCCTCATTTGATGTCCATTTGATCATTGTCTGTTTGCATTAATGGCCGTGGTCTAAAAAAAATTGACAAATAAAATCTGTTTCGATGCCAGACGTAGCAGCCGCTCTTTTTTTAAAACACAGGCGGTAGGCAGAGAGTGGGCAGGCTGTAGGTAGCATTGTCAGCCAGCAAAGACACTGCTGTACAGTGCTGCCTGACGTATATTGTTACAGTACGGTAATACTCTAACCGTATTTTTCATGTTAGTGGATTATATTAATTGCTTACTTATGCATGCATTAGTGTATTTTCTATAGTTATTGTGAATTTCCATACATTTAAATTGGTTTAGCAGTTTAACAGTTTAGGCTTTGGACAGAATGAATGTTTTATCTTTATAAAATAGAATCTTTGAATATGAAACTTCTTAAAATTGACATGCTACTTCACACAATACATATTTACTATACTTGGTAAGGGTTTCATATTTACAATGCATGGTGTTAAAAGATAATAAAAGTTATTGTGCGGTACTGTACTGTACTAAATGTTTTCATATTGGACTTTCAATAATCCATGGTAAAATTCAAAATACAGCACTATCTGCAAACTATTTAGTACAGTAGTTAAAGGCATCTTACTCTATGGTTGGGCAGAGTAGCCTAAACCTTCTTGGTGACTATGGTAATATTCGATCAGTGTCGAAATTGTTTACCTTCCTGTTTTGCAGAACATAACGTGGACATTAAACGGGGGATGCTTATTATTAAACCTGCAAACACAGTGAGAACCAAGCCATATGCCTGCCATCATGTCAATAATAAAACATAAGAAACTCATCTGCATACTAAAAGTATGTAAAATAAAAATTAAAAATAATACTGCATCAGAACAATTATAATGAACTAAATTCCTTGTTCTGTACTACTGTGTTTGTTCACACATCTGTAGTGATACAACAGCTTTTTTATTTATGTTTTTATTTATCTTTATTCTATTTTTTTCCTCTGAATTTTCTGACAAAAGTACCATGGGGCAGGTTCTGCCTTCATACACACACTCACACCATCTCAAATGACTCTGATGCAGTGTCAAATGAGCATGTTGCATATTTTGTTTCCAACAACATATCTGAGTTAAGTCCTGGTCTTATCAAGTACACTCTCTCCAGTGCTGGTGTTCATTGGGAAACAAAAATATTCCTAAACTACTGATTTAAATGATGCGGGAGGGTCTTCAAGCTCTTGTTTTGCCATTATAACTGACTGACTAATCAACACCAGTTACCAGTTAAAAGAGCCACAATTAGGATAATGTTTTCCAAGTTGAACTTGGGTTATCCTATGTCAGTTGTGTTTTTGTTTCATTGTGTGTCCAAAACTTAAAGTGATGTAACCAATTGGCACATGATAAATATGTGTACTTGTTACAGCCCTAGCATGTGTATCCTGTTACAGGTATCCCCTGCTTTATGAAAGTAGGGCATTCCCATCAAACCTTATGTAAGCTGAATTGGCGTAAATCAAACAAAATAACACGTATAGTAAAAGCAGGAATTATAAATAAATGCGCAGCTTATATAGTAATAATGTATATACGGTGTAGTTTCACTTACTTGAATCAATAGTCATACTTTGCTTAAGGATAGGGATATGTTCTGAGAAGTGCATCACCGTTGTGCAAACATCTAGGCTATATGTTATTTAGGCTTTACAAAGTACTGTGTAGTAAATACATAAGCCAATAACAACACAATTTATCATTATCAAGTATTATGTACAAGGGCGGTGTGGTGGCGCAGTGGTTAGCGCTGCTGACTCACGGCAAGAAGGTCCTGGGTTCAGTCCCAGGTCCTTTCTGTGTGGAGTTTGCACGGTCTCCCCGTGTTTGCATGAGTTTTCGCCAGGGGCTCCAGTTTCCTCCCATGGTCCAAAAGCGTGCGGAATAGGTTGATTGGTATGTCTAAATTGGCCCTGTGTGTGTGCGCCCTGCGGTGTGTTGGCGACTGGCCAGGGCTGGTTCCCGCCTGTGCCTATTGTTCCTGGGATAGGCTCCGGTCCCCCCGCGATTCTGCGGTTTCAGAAAATGGATGGATGGAAGTATAATGTGCATAATAGCACGTGCTATACTTTTGTACAACTGGCAGCATAGTAGGTTTGTTTACACCAGCATCACCACAAACATGTGAATTGCATTACAACATCACTAAGTGGTAGAAATTTTTCGGCTTTTTTCTATTTCAATTTTTTTCAGTCTCATGGGAACAGTGTCTATTTGATAAACAGATTCTATATTTGCTTTTCTCCTTTTTTTGTAAAAGTGAAAATCCTCCTTGGATTTCTTTTGATTTGAGAAAACAGGTGCTAATGTAGGTCTTTAGTAAAAGCGAAGTGGCTTAAGGCAAACGTTTGTAAACAGAGGATACCTGAGTACTACATGAAAGCCACTGACAACCTAAGGCATATTTCTTTTGTGTAAGACTTGCCAATAAATCTGTGTTTGTGTCTTCCAACAGTCCCAAAAAGAGGATCTTACTGTCATCTATGAATTCTGTCTGTCCTGTCTGTCTGTCCCTCCCTCCCTCCCAGCACTGAGTTGGACCAGCCCCTTGGAGATGAATGTATTTAATAAATTTTTTTATAATCGGATAATTCAAGGAAATCAACAGTAAAATCAGATTGCAACAGTGGTTTGCTTATTCACTCACTATTACCTATACAGATACTCCTCACTTAACAACAGAGTTCTATTCCTATGACTAGGTCGTTAAGCGGATTGGTCAGTCAGCGAGGACTGCCCCTTACCAATATTTCAAGCATACTGAACTGGTATTGGGTTTGTGTCAACCAGGTTTAGATATTGTTTTAATATCAGTTTTGTACCATTCATAATATTTTTAGTATATTTAAAAATGATATATATGGCAATTGATAATTTGACATTTCAGTGCAAATGCAAATGAAATAAATACGCATTTGCACTGTTACAGCAATTGTTTGCCACATGTATCGCTTTTAAAGGTTTGCGTACTTGTGTACCAGTTATGTGCATCCCTGTTTACAAATATTTATACAATATTACTGTCATAAACAGAAAAATGAAATATGTAGTCTTAGATATTGCAAATACTACTCTAGTGAATAATGACCAACTGCAGGAATGAGACTGAGACTGAGCAAGGGTTATGTGGGATGAGATGCTTGATGCTGAGACACTGCTATCGTTTCTACAACCAAAGTTCTCGTACGGTGCACAATACTAACTGGTTGGAGAGCTGGTCATAAGTTTAGGAGGTTGTTAAACAGGTAGGTCATTAATTGTGGAGTGTGTGTAGGTGATGTAGTTGTCTATGTAGGGAATTGGTGAAACTAAACCATGGTTTTGGACACTAAATTCAAAATTCTCTATGTTGGTGTCCTACCAGCCTTTGTTAGCTGATAGTTGCAAGTGGCAAAATACATACCATAAAGGAATAAGTGCATGTGTAGTGTATAAGATTTATTAAATTACTTAAAATTGAAATGTTTACTCTGGTCTGCAGATATTCATGGTTCCTTAAAATAGTGTTTTCATATATATAAAGTTACTTCTTGTATTGCAAGACGTGTGGTAACTAGGGCTATGCGATATGACAATATATGTTGGATAACTAAATAAAAATGTCTATCGTTTCATATTATCCTCTATTTCATGGTGTTGCGAAATACACTGTTTACAGCAACATTTTTTCATCATTTGGATGACTGTTTGCAATATTACACGGAGTTAAGGTTTAAACTCAAACCTGCTTTCTGGAATATTTCAGTATAGACCTGCATATCCCCACATACATCATCAAGCGAGAATACCAGGGAAGTATACGTTAAAATGGTTTCGGGTTTAAACCTTAACTATGACACCGTGGTAAAGTTAACTTTACATTCAGTTTTCTGGTTGTAATATATTTTAACAGAAGCAAGCAGCACCCCTTAGTTTTCCAAAATTCTTTATGGGTGAATTTTAATTAATATTTCACTGTTCATGTGTGTACTTCACCTTCAATAGGCCAGCGTGTTTTTTTGTTTTTGTTTTTTTTTAAAAAAAAAAAAAAAGCAAGCACTGACGGTGGACTTAGTGCAATTATTAATAAATGTGTTTAAAAGCACACACTATATTGCCAAAAGTATAAGGACACCTGCCTTAACACACACAAGAACTTTAATGACATCCCATTCTTATTACATAGGCTTTAATATGGAGTTGGTCCACCGATTGCAGCTGTAACAGCTTTAACTCTTATGGGAAGGCTGTCCACTAGCTATCCTCAGCTGTGTAACTGGATAAAGTATCTAACCAGAAAGCCTCTGTGTACACAATACAAAAACTTTATAGAGGGGAAAGGGTAAACATGTGTGAACTGAGGTTGTTGTGTTAATAAAGATGTTACTCTCGGGGACACTGAAATTGTATGGTGGACAAAGTGAAAATCCATATTGGGGTTTGCCCTCCGCAGGTCAGCGTTTTTGCCACTCTTAGCGAATACTCCAGTCTTCTTGCGGCGAACTAAATTTCTAAAAGTTTTTGACTAGATGATAACCATGTGGTCCTTGCACTACTTTTGATATTTCATAATAAGTATTTTTCCTGTAGTGATGGCTCTCCTGATTGAGCCATGTCATATCATGGACGACACAAGCACTCCCCCAGAGAAAATTTTGGTGTTGGTATCAGTAAAGAAAGTGATTGCTCAACATCCACAATATCTTTTTTAAAGTAGATACTATGGATAAATGTGATATGGTGGTACTTTGGCAATTTAAAGTCCAGCACGTAGCAAACTGGTGCTGAGTAGTGTAAACTCTGCTCAATACATGTGCCATCTAAAACTGGGAATACTCTGAAAGCTGCTTGAAGCATAAGGAATACAAGCACCTGTAGTCACAGACAGCAGCATATAGGGTTTCCACTTACAGTCTAAAGAAATACAGAACAAATCGCATTCCCTATTTGTTCAAAATGGGGCACAGGATTATTTTTTCAATAACAGACAGGTGACAGTCATACTAGGAATTTCAAACTGGTTCTCTGCAATGCGCACCAAAGCAATCAGACAAAAACCCGGCACAAGCCCACAATGTTGGCGTTTAGTAGTTAAACTATACAAATAATTTTTGCATATGATCAAAATTGGATTTCAGTTTGCAGCCCATTCAATTAGTATTTTTTTTTTAAATTCTGAATCTGTTTACGAAGAATCCTAATAGAATTATAAGCAAAAATGTAGCCCTGTAGCAAAGAAATTGGGGTGAGTTTCCCGAAGCCGCCTTAACACTACATCATTCGTAAGTTCTGTCTTTTATCATAACCCTTGATAATTATCATTGTCACATATTCTCATGATTATTATTTTTTTTTTATATTATTTTACTCCCTTTTAATTTTTTTAAGGTTTTAAAAAAATGCCTTCTCAATTACTAGTCAATATGGCAAAGAAAGATGGAGCATAGTGAATGAGGTCCAGAAAAATAGATTGAAAACCTCAGTTGTGTGGGAGTACTTCACATTAAAAGTAAAAGGAAATGCAGAAATTCAGAACACAGGTTTGGGAGACTCACCAAGTTATGCGAGGTTAGCCATAGATAAACATTTGCATTTAGCCTCTTGGAGTAGCTTAACCTGTCTTTGTCATTATTTTGCTTAAAATAATTTTGCTTAATTTGCTTTCATCAATTGCTGTATAGCAAGATAATTGCCACTAAAACAAAGGCTAGCCCAATTGCATAGCCACATTATTTTACCTAATATATGGTATATAATAACCATACAATAATTTTTGGTCAATATTGTTTCAGTAGGGCTGTAGAGAAATTTCTATTTTACTATTTGAAATACTGCCATATTTATAAAGGAAGTTATAAAACAAATTCTACCCATAATTGTAGCCAAATGAGACTTGTATAGCAATAGCTTCTGTTAAATGATTGGTGATGTTGCCATGGGTTGTGCCAACAGACACAGAAATACCAAAAAAATCACTTGCTTTTACTCAGTGTCATCTCTGTGGAATCCAAAACATTTCCATACGGGGGAAGATGAATGTCTTTTGGTGACCAGTTATTGTTTGGTTTTTTCAGCTATGAGTGAGCGAATGATTATGATTGACTTGGAGAACCCATGCTTTTTTTTTTTTTTTTTTTTTTTAAAAAAAGCATACTACACAATGTTGAAAATTTAAGCCATCACTAAAATTGCAAAGCTTAATAAGTTTTTTTTTTTTTTTCTTCTTCTTCATATGACAGGTAAAAAATGTTTTCATGTAACTTACTGATGGTTTCAACCCAGCTGACTATCGCGGTCCCTGCAGTGTGCCAGTTGCACATGCATAACATGCGATGTTGATGTTAAAATCATATGTTATGCAGACATAATATTGAGGCTGGCACAATTAAGCAATGAGCAGCACTGTCACCATACACTGCTAATTTTTATGCATGGAGTTTGCATATTCTCCCCATGTATGCATGAGTTTACGCCTGATTGACCGCTTTACTCCTACAGTCCTTAAAACATTCAACTTGTGGTAATTGGAGTGCCTGTATTGTGCGTGCGTGTGCGTGTGTGTGTGTGTGTGTGTGAGTGAGTATGCAGTTGGGCTGGCACCCATTCATGGCTTGTTCCTGCTTCTTACCACTTGCAGTATACAATGTATAAATATTCAATTAAATTCAGTTTATTTTTATGTAGTGCCTTTCACAAGAGTACCCCCAAGGTGCTTTACATGGTGTGTTGTGATACATCATGACATCTTTAAGACAGAATAACACAAAAACAAGGAATAGGGCAGACAAAGAAATGAAAGGGAGAAAAATATTTTATATAGGTCTATGTATATATTTTTTATATAGACTTAATTGTCAAATGAATCTGTTATTGCTCAGTTATTAGTATAATTGATAGTGGCAGCCCTACGGATAAAAAAAAAAAAGTGAATATATTTTTCCACATCGCCCAGACCTATTCTTAAATGTGCCTTTATTCTACCCCTCCTTCTTTGTGCCGTGTGCTTTTTCTTTTGTCTGATCATTGAGAGGTGTGCTGTCCCAAACGATTATTCTTTAAACGATTAATGTAGCGATATTTTTCGATTATTCGACTAATCTAACAATTTTTTATTGATGTGATGATAAATTTATTGATAAGCAATTATTTTCAAGTTAGTCATTTAAGACTAAAACCTCCGGGGTGTCCTTTAACCGCCAGCAGTACGTTTTTTGGCGTATCACACCTTTCGTTTTTGTTAATGGGCCATCGCATTAGCATACCACTCACCCATCAAAAAAACAATGGGACAGTCAGTAATCCTCACGGCAGCAGAGATGCTGTCGCCTCAAAAAAACCGTTAAACTGATAATACAGTCATGTTTATGGCACATATTTTAGTATTGGTTTCGATGGGTGATTAATCTTATGAAATGAATCTCACCGGTAATAAAATCAAAGCCGCATATTAACACAAAACCACAAGAATTTGGTACTTTTCCACATTACAATTGAGTATGGGCGGTCTCATTATTTCGAAAAGATGTAAAAAGTGAAACATGCAATGATTTCTCATATGCATTTTACATTTGTCGGAGCATCAGCGAGAGAATGGCAAGCCGCTTCAGCCGCAAATCTAATATGACCCCACAACACAAGCAACACATGTTGAATAAGGAAGTTGACACGATAAAAACAGCACGAATTCAACGATCGCTTTGTGTTGCTCGTCTGCCGCTGGGAAAACTTATGCAGTGCCAGGTCGGCAAATGCACCCGAAATATGGCCAAAGTAAAATAATGGCGTAAAATGCAGTCAGTTTGTCTGTCTGTGGGAGTTGTTTGAGAAAGCCACCAAAGAGGTGTATGGATTGTGAGTAGCGGCTGTAGGGATTTTTTTTCTTTGTTTATTCTATTGGATTTTATGGTATATTTCCGTGCACTTTAGAATTCATTTCAAATAAAACTTTTTTTTTAATCAAGTGTTTCGCCTAGGTTGATTTGCATGAAAATAGCGATAGTTTATTGCAGTTGTTAAACAGCGGACACTTCAACAAATATAAAATCACTAATAAACTGTCTAACATTTTATAAAATACTGCCATTGCATGTTTCAGCTTTACGATTTCAGGACAGAGCAGCCACTCTGTTAGGAACATTATGGCTTTTTGGTTGCGGGCCTTAGCTTCGCTGCTGCTATTAACACTAATGGCACATAAGCGCAAACAATCGGCTGCATATGCCGAAGAACATCTTGCTCGGCGGTTAAAGGAGTGTGACGCCCATTGGGGTGGGAAACGGCGGTTCTAGTGTTAATACAATTAACACCTCCCCGACACACTATCTGAAATTCTCATTAACATTTCAGTTTATTAAAACATTTCTTAAACATTAGAACATTATTAACAAAAAGCAAATCTTACGAGATTCAATAGGATTTCTATGTTAGACTGAATTTAATAGGAGATGTCTAATTAGTACTTATGAGAGAAGTGCTACACGATTGGCCAGTGCATGCCTTACAAAATAGTGCGGCACTTCTGGGACCGGCGATATTAGACAAAACTATATCGGAATTCAGTCTATAATTGATATAATTTTAATGGTGTCAACAGTGAAACTAGCCAGCTTATTAGTGGATTAACTTTGTATTGTAAATGAAAACCATGCCGCAGGTCCAATAAATAAAATATTGTAGCTCTTGAGTGGCGAAGAGATCATCGGGTGGACAGTAAAGTTCACTTATTAGCAGATTGTTTTATTGCGCGATTCTTAAAAGGACAGCGTTAACGTGCTCCCGAGGGGATAAAGTACTTTCCCTTACAATACGTTGAGCTTATCACTTGCAGTGCATTGCAGTTACAAAACGTTTACATAGTTTTACACAACGCGTCGACACTGAAATTCCACGTCGACACATTTTTATAATCAACATCGTTGATTACGCCGAATAATCGTCCCAGTCATAATTGAGAGTAATGAATTGCATAGGCTTATGTTTGGACGAATATTTCTGTATGTATTGCTTTGTTTGGTTATTTAAATGATAGACCTTTTTTGCAATATGTTTTTGTGGGCGTTTACAATAGTGCTCTGTGTGCATGTACGTACTGTTTCTGGGCTGCTGTCCAACAGTGTGTTCCAGATATCTGCTTATCTGGAGTAGTAGAATCCTTCTGGATCTGCAGCGCTTGGGAGGGTTTGGGAATGTTAGCATTAACTACAGCGGCAGGCAAACCCTGCCCCCTTTCCCACTGACCTTAGACAACCCTCATTATGAGTATCTTCTGTCCTCTCCCCATCTCTTCTTGATTTTTATTTAGTCTCAATTCTTCTCCCCGTCTTATTTCTCTTGCCATGTTTATGCCCATTCATTTATCTGCACGTGGTGAAAGGTCATGTGACTGTATTGCATTGATTATAATATCAGATCAAATGGACAACAGAGTTGGCAGTATGGGCACACTGCTGGTTCCATGTCAGTACGGTGTAGCAACCCCCTGGGCCTGGATACATGCAGCAATATGGTGCAGGAGGGAGTCATACAGCTGTTGTATCCTCTCCTGTGGCATGTCGGCCTACACCCTTGAGATCCTGCAGATTGGCTCTGAGTTTTTGTCCGAATTGATCCCACACATGTTCTATTGGGGAAAGATCAGGGGACCTGGCTGGCCACAAAAGGACCTCAACATGATGCAGGCAGTCCATAGACACATGTGTCATGTGTGGACAGGCGTTGCCTTGTTGAAAGACTGTACCTGGGTGCTGTCTCAGGAGGGGTAAGATATGTGGACGCAGGATGTCACTGATGTAGTGCTGTGCTGTCAGGGTCCCCCGAATCCCTACTAGAGATGACCTGAAGTCATACCCTATAGCTCCCCACACCATGATGTCAGGAGTAACGCCGGTGTGTCTCTCCACAACATTGGCAAGATTGGTCCGCTCCCCTTGGCGCCAGCGTACACACACACGACAGTCATTCATGGTAATGCAGAACCGGGATTCATTGCTAAACATACTACTTTGCCACTCGTCATCAGTCCATGCCTCCCAGTTACGGCACCACTTCAAATGCAGCTATCTCTGCGCTGGTGTTAATGGCAGCCTACGCACGGGATGGTGAACCCGTAGTCCGGCTGATGCCAGTCGTTGAGACACAGTGCGGGATGACACGGGGTGTTGTAGAGAATCCAGTACCTGTGTCCGGGTGGCAGGCGCCAATGTCATGGGGTTCTGTAATGCTTGGTGCACAGTATGACGATCCTCCCTTGATTTAGTCTGTCTTGGGCGACCGGAACCTTCACGATGTGTCTGGGTGCCCTCATGTGCCCATTGGATTCAACATGGGGTGACTGTGACATCTGCATGCTCCACATGCCGGGCAGTTGCACGATGCAACCACCCGGCCTCGTGCAAACCCACAATGCGACCCCTATCAAACTCCATCGTTACTGGTCATGCTGTCTAATGCGTCTGAGAGGCATCCCCTATGCTTGGTGACTAGACGTGCCAACTCCTTGCAAATCGAATCACTTATATACTCATTGCTGGTCTGCATGTGTACCAAATTACATCCAAATCAGACCATTACTTCTGGGTACTTTTTTTGTCACTGAGTGTACTTCTGCAAGTGTGGCCTCAGACTCAATGAAGGTTGGAGGCAGACCAGATTTGCATGAGCTGCTCAAAGCTGAGGCTGAGTTGCTGTCAGTTCTGATTGAGTCAGTGAGTGACTATTTTTGGAACATTTCACACTATTGTGGCGCAGCCAATCCATGCACTTTGCACATCCGTTTCTCTGACCAACAAATTTACCGGTGACGTGGTAGCGATGTATGACTAGCATTTTTTCCCTGTCATGGCCTACAGGTCATTTTCCAAAACTTCAAATGTGATAACTTCTAGTTGAGAATTTCCTGAACTGTTTCCCAATTTTTCTTTCCCCCTCTCTCCTCATCCTTTAGGCACAAATGTGTGAGATGAACCAGCTCTTTGTTCCTCTTTCATCTCTTGGTTTGCCCCTGAAGTAGATACATCCTCACTAACACGTTCCATTTCTTAGGCCTATTTACTGTACATTTACAATTTCATGAGTCCAGAACGTGGGGTTTAGACCTGCTCACTTACTTTTTTTTAAACCTAGTACAAAGTAGCTTTGCATATTATTCTATTTATTTGTGCCAGCCAATGCAAATCATGCAACAAACAGAGGTCTTGCCAACTTTCATGGGAGCTCAAAGTCCAGTTTGAGTTGTTTCTGCATGGTGCACATTGAAGGACAAGTTGTTGAAGGAGGAACTGAAACTTTTTTGGCAATGTTTTCAATAAACGTCATCTGATATCAACTTTATTCCCAGCTTGGTGTATTAGATAAATAAATAAAACAATAGTTATTAATGGAAACTGACACCCTCCCCCCAATACATGCTGTATCTGCAATCTGGAATGATATGGTTGGACACTGAGGTCTGCCTGACCTCTTGTAATAGAGATTCTATGTCAGCATTGTGTTGCCATTGCAGAATAGCAGCAGCTAATTTTAATAGTTTACTCTGAAACTATTTATCTTGTCATTGTGGACCAATGTGTGCATATAATTGATTTATAAGATCAATAAAAAATGAATAAGAAAATTGGAGTTACTTGTAAGTCCAGAAGTAGTACATTTTAAGAATGAATCTGCTAACACCCCCTGCATTGATAAGATGAAATGCTGTTACCTATTGCCACAAATTGTTGCATCACTCTCTAGCATGGAACTGGGACACTTTCTGTTATACCGTGGTTTCCTTTTATTTTATTTGACCATCCATATTCCCTAATCACAATCAGTGTTCCCCCTCAGCATAGCAGGGATATCACTAGACTTGCTGGAACATCTAAAATTAACACACATGCAGCTGTGGATGGGATTTAAGCCCATAGTACACTGCCACGGAGCCACCTATTTTATTTAAACTATTTATTTTCGTTAAAATAGAGTTCTTGAAAGGGAGTTTTACTATGACATTATGAACTGTAAGGCAGAATTTCCATCTTTTTAGGTGGAAGTGCTATATGTGGTTCTACTATCCTGTTGAAAATCCTGCCAACTGCTGTGTGATCAAATATATTTGAAGTGTGGGTGTATGAGTGAGAAACTGAGGGTAGTGACCTCAAGTAGACTGAACAAAACATCATGCTTTCTGTTGCATAGTTTGTCAGGCAATGTTCAGAGATCACATGGCCTTTTATGTCACCATTGTCTGGCTGAGTTTAAATGCTGCTCTACATCCCTATCTCTACATGCATTGTAATAAGTTGATGTCTTGGGGGATACAGGCTGTTTTTGAGAGGTATAGCTGAGATGAGGAAGGAAGCTAAAAGCAATAATGTAAAGCTAAATGGATAAAAATAATACCCAACAGAACTTCCTTTTCCTCTGCTGGTCTTCACGCTATGGTGCAGAAAGGGAAATGTCATCAGTTGCAGATTTCTTGAGGTTTCTGTGCAAAATATGGCCTATTTTGGCCTGTTGAGCAAGTATTGGTTATGCTAATGCTGGAGAAATGAGATTTTACAAAGGACAGGCACTTCCGAGCCTTCACAAGAAGTGCTGCATCCTCTCCCCGTTTTTGGTCCTAGGCTCATTCCTAATTTTGTGTTCTCTAACTGGCAGTTCCTGGGTCACATAACACTCTTATTTGCTAGATTCTGCTGAACTGTTGTAATATACTTTTGGTGTTGGTTGGAAAACAAATTCAGGTTTTCCTTTTTCCTGTCTTATTAGAACAACAACAGAAAAATGGAAGAAAAATATAAATATACTGTTTGTGTGTGTGTGTGTGTGTGTGCGTATCTAATCTTATGGTAGTTTGGATAGTTTTGGGATTTAGGGTGTAGTGAGATTGACAAAATATGCACGTGTATCAGATTAAGGTTATGTATCCCTCCATAGCGACGTATCCCACTTTCCTGTTGTGGTCGAAGTGTTGCAACAGTGGAGATGGTGAGATTTTGTAGAGGTTTTTTTTTTATTTTTTTTATTTATTTATTTTTTTTTTTTTTTTAAAGCAGGGGCTGTATAGGTACCTGAAACTCATCTCGGCCATGTAGTGTCAATTTCCCAATTTTTCTGCCTTTTACTTGATCGTGTGTCATGCTGGGACATTGCTTCGATGTAATCGATTACACAAATATGTCTTAAGATTTGTCAATGGTAGTTATTAGAGGCACTATGTCGCAGTGGGCCTGCGTTCATAGTGGGGTACCGCAGGGTTAAATTTTAGGACCATTATTGTTCCTAAATTACATTAATGATATTGACACCAATACATACAGTAAACTGGTTAAATTTGCGGACGACACCAAGGTGGGTGGTGTAGCAGATACTAAATTAGCAGCATAGAGGTTACAATGGGATCTTGATTTAATTAGCGACTGGGGTGATACCTGGCAGATGAAAATTAACGTAGGTAAATGTTAGGTAATCAATGCAGGGAGCAGAAATATAAAGTACAGATATTTTATGGGTTCCACTGAAATAAAGGTAGCTGATTATGAGAAAGAC